>CALYLW010001771.1:0-94181 GCA_944989445.1 Ampullaceana balthica
ATAAAGTTCAACAGTTTGTTTGTTTTTCTTTCTCCATATACTATCGGTATCAAATTTGGTAATTTTTTAAATGTTGCTTGGCGTATTTTTGCGAAAGATATTTTAGTTTGGTTGAATAATATTATTTAAACTTGAAGAAATTTTTAATAGTGTCAGGTAGACTTTGATAAAGTGGGTAGGGCTTTATAATTCAACCCCAATTAGGTGTTGTAAATATTTTTTTAACTGAGGGTTTTAAATTTTTATTCGTAAGAGTAGCTTTTTAAAAGTAATTTATTATTCTGTACATTAATTTTAATTTTTGTAAACAAGTTATCTAACTATTGTATTTTGTTGTCTAGTTTTAAGCGAAATTCAAGTGTAAAATAAGTGATCTCTTGTAAATTTTATTGTAAGGAAGGTTATAATTTATGGTTTTGGTTAAAATTTACACATTTTATAAATCAGTAGTTGTTAAATTGGTAGGTAATTTTTGAGGAAAGGAAAATATGTGAAAACAGGTGATCGTTGTAGCGAAAGTTTAGGAAGCTATAGTGTATCACTAGGGGTTATTACAAGTGATTGGTAAAGATTTACAGGTATATGTTTATACTTGGAACACTAAAGATTAGATGCCGTTGTATCTAGTTGGTCATCACATGTTGTAAATAGACGTGCGGCGAGTGCGTTATTGATCAGGGAAGGGAAACAGATGGTTTAAGCCACATGCGAAAATACGCAGACTGAATAGGTCAACGACTCGGCTAGAGTCCTATATACAGATTGAAAAGTTTCGCGTTTGCGATAATTAAACATCTGTTGGCCACATCGCAGTGTAGAAATTCACAGTTGGTGAATTGATTTTACTTTTCATTAGGTTGTGACTTATCGCTGAGTAATATCTTTAAATAACATTATATTAAAAGACGTCTTCCTGACTTTTGTGTTAAGAATTAGAGTGGTTGCAGTAGTTTGTACGTTTCATCAAGTCCCTAGGGTTGCTGTTGTTTGTTCAATTTAACATGTATACAACAAACCAGTACAATAAACCAAAAACTTAGCACCTCGTTCCTCATCTTTAAGGTCCATACGCGGGATGGTTTCAACTATTTTTGTTTAACTAATATAAGCTTTGAGTTTTACAGTTATGTTTTACAAATAGGAACTCATACTGTCACATGACACGAGTTTTTACAATAAGGCTCTAAGTTTCTCCCCTTTTAGTCTCGTCTTGTTAATAGGTGTGATAGAAAGTCTGCGGCAAAGACTAGGTGTATTTAGCTTTATGTGCACAGTCTCCTAGTTCACGAGTTTTCTATGCGAATGCAATTTGTATCTAGCCTCGTATACTAGATTTTATGACTCAAAAACCCAATGGCCAACCCCAGTAGCTAAGTGATAGCCTCCGAGAATTGAATTTACAAAGGCAAGAAAGTCTATACAGAGTTTATTGATACATAAGACTATAACTATAATTTATAAATATAACAAATCAATGTTGTTTATTTTTCCTATTTAATCATATTATGTAGTAGGTCCACAATACGTTGGTTTGATACTTATAAAAAGGAACTTTTAAATAAATTATTAATGAGTTTCTCTTTATATTGACGCAACTACGGTGGCAACGGCACCAAGGCCAATAGCAGTAAATAATACACCTTTCCATATCTTTCCCGCTAAGTACCCCGTGGTCTTGGAAGTACTCAACAAATGTATCCTGAAATTTAGAAATAATACATGTTGTTTGTTGTATTTTAAAAAGGCACCTTAAATTTATTGTAACAAGCATGGAATGATCGACAAATCCCCAATATATGCCAAATTAGGTAGTAAAGAGAAAATAGTGATGATAAGTGAACTCTGTCTATGTCTTATGACCGGTCAACTGTTAACATAAATAACTAAAACTATTTAGACACCCCCTCACCTAATTAATCAAAATAATAAAGATAATTACCCATCCGCCATTGTCGAGAATCCATTTACCAAGTTTGTTAGCAACATATTTTCCAACAAATAATCCAACTTTCTTTTGATATTGTTTTGACCTCAAAGAATATGAGTAATTTATTTTATCAGATTCTGATTCATCTTTTACGATACTGTCAACGTAGTACTTAGCAAGTCTAGCTCCAAAGGCATAAACAGCAACAATTCTTCCCCAGGTAACTTGTCCATCTTCAAAGATTTCATCAGCAACAATAACAAAATTTGGAAATGTATTGGTTTCATTAGGTTTTAGTCTACTGACCATGCCTTTAAAAACTAAATCATAACGATCTGACAACTCTTTAACAGTTCGCCTTAATGTGCTGCAATATTTATTGGGAGGTTTTTTAGTTTTTTAGTTGACAGTATAGAAAAAGATGAATCAGAATCTGATAAAATAAATTACTCATATTCTTTGAGGTCAAAACAATATCAAAAGAAAGTTGGATTATTTGTTGAAAAATATGTTGCTAACAAACTTGGTAAATGGATTCTCGACAATGGCGGATGGGTAATTATCTTTATTATTTTGATTAATTAGGTGAGGGGTGTGTCTAAATAGTTTTAGTTATTTATGTTAACAGTTGACTGGTCATAAGACATAGACATAGTTCACTTATCATCACTATTTTCTCTTTACTACCTAATTTGGCATATATTGGGGATTTGTCGATCATTCCATGCTTGTTACAATAAATTTAAGGTGCCTTTTTAAAATACAACAAACAACATGTATTATTTCTAAATTTCAGGATACATTTGTTGAGTACTTCCAAGACCACGGGGTACTTAGCGGGAAAGATATGGAAAGGTGTATTATTTACTGCTATTGGCCTTGGTGCCGTTGCCACCGTAGTTGCGTCAAGATAAAGAGAAACTCATTAATAATTTATTTAAAAGTTCCTTTTTATAAGTATCAAACCAACGTATTGTGGACCTACTACATAATATGATTAAATAGGAAAAATAAACAACATTGATTTGTTATATTTATAAATTATAGTTATAGTCGTATGTATCAATAAACTCTGTATAGACTTTCTTGCCTTTGTAAATTCAATTCTCGGAGGCTATCACTTAGTTACTGGGGTTGGCCATTGGGTTTTTGAGTCATAAAATCTAGTATACGAGGCTAGATACAAATTGCATTCGCATAGAAAACTCGTGAACTAGGAGACTGTGCACATAAAGCTAAATACACCTAGTCTTTGCCGCAGACTTTCTATCACACCTATTAACAAGACGAGACTAAAAGGGGAGAAACTTAGAGCTTTATTGTAAAAACTCGTTTCATGTGACAGTATGAGTTCCTATTTGTAAAACATAACTGTAAAACTCAAAGCTTACATTAGTTAAACAAAAATAGTTGAAACCATCCCGCGTATGGACCTTAAAGATGAGGAACGAGGTGCTAAGTTTTTGGTTTATTGTACTGGTTTGTTGTATACATGTTAAATTGAACAAACAACAGCAACCCTAGGGACTTGATGAAACGTACAAACTACTGCAACCACTCTAATTCTTAACACAAAATTCAGGAAGACTCTATTAATATAATGTTATTTAAAGATATTACTCAGCGATAAGTCACAACCTAATGAAAAGTAAAATCAATTCACCAACTGTGAATTTCTACACTGCGATGTGGCCAACAGATGTTTAATTATCGCAAACGCGAAACTTTTCAATCTGTATATAGGACTCTAGCCGAGTCGTTGACCTATTCAGTCTGCGTATTTTCGCATGTGGCTTAAACCATCTGTTTCCCTTCCCTGATCAATAACGCACTCGCCGCACGTCTATTTACAACATGTGATGACCAACTAGATACAACGGCATCTAATCTTTAGTGTTCCAAGTATAAACATATACCTGTAAATCTTTACCAATCACTTTTAATAACCCCTAGTGATACACTATAGCTTCCTAAACTTTCGCTACAACGATCACCTGTTTTCACATATTTTCCTTTCCTCAAAAATTACCTACCAATTTAACAACTACTGATTTATAAAATGTGTAAATTTTAACCAAAAACAAAAATTATAACCTTCCTTACAATAAAATTTACAAGAGATCACTTATTTTACACTTGAATTTCGCTTAAAACTAGACAACAAAATACAATAGTTAGATAACTTGTTTACAAAAATTAAAATTAATGTACAGAATAATAAATTACTTTTAAAAAGCTACTCTTACGAATAAAAATTAAAAAATAAAATAAAACCCTCAGTTAAAAAAATATTTACAACACCTAATTGGGGTTGAATTATAAAGCCCTACCCACTTTATCAAAGTCTACCTGACACTATTAAAAATTTCTACAAGTTTAAATAATATTATTCAACCAAACTAAAATATCTATCGCAAAAATACGCCAAGCAACATTTTAAAAATTACCAAATTTGGTACCGATAGTATATGGAGAAAGAAAAACAAACAAACTGTTGAACTTTATATGACTCCCTTGTAACTAGAAATCTGTCGCTGTCTCTAAGAGGAGAATGATTGAGTAACAAAAAAACAAAAACAAAAAGACCATTGGACTTATATAATCATGCTCCACACTAAGATGAGAATCTCTAGTTAAGAAAAGAAACAAACTCGAGTTCCCTTTGAACCTAGAAATATGTCCTTGGACTTAAGCTGAGAATACATAATTAAGAAAAAGCACTAAGAAAATGATTCTGTTGAAAGTAAAAAATATGTCCCTGTCCCTAAGAGGAGAACTTCTAACTAAGAAACCAGATAATAATAAAAAAAAACAAAAAAAAACATGACCCTTCAACTTATAAAATATTGTCAAGCGTAGATGAGCACATCTAATTATGAAAAAATACAACCAAAAAGTCCATTGAGTTCTATAAAACTGTCCGTGACATTAAGATATATTATATAAAAAACATGAAGAAAATGACTCGGTTAACCTTATCAAATATTACTACTACTAGCTGATTACATCTAGTTAAGAAAAGAAACATAAAAGACCTCTTGACTTAAACTATGAATCCAATAAAAACTATTACAAGGAAGAAAGGAAACACCGTTAAACTTAGAAAATATTCCGATACTAAGATAAGAAGTATGGCTGAAGCTGTCGAATAAACTTAGTGGAAATCCTAGAATTAAGAAATACTACGAACAAAAAAAGACCTTTTCATAACATAGACCTCCACACTAAGATGAAAACTGTTGCTTTAGTTTAAAAAAATCCTATAAAACTACTAAAATTGTTTATATTTACAAAGAAAACAACCTTAAATTTACAACCGACCTCTGCAATAGCCCCCGTCCATACCCCTCTCCTCATTTGTCTTATTGATTTTAACCTACGCCAACGCATTACTTGTCCTGGACCACATTCCATACCCCCACTAACTTATTAAAATGGTCATACATCAAGCGGTAACATCTGTCCATCCAAACCCTCTCGTCGTTTGTACTATTGATTTTGACCTAAACCAACGCATTCTAAATCCACTTCGTCACTTTTAGTACATACTTTATACTACCACACCTATACTAACATCAGATCAACAGCCAAACCCGCGGTTTTTTCCACCCCTCCTAAAGTTGTCTAATTAATTATAATATATACTAAACCATTCCTGATTTAACCTATACCATCGTCTGCCGCCACTATGTTATAATAATTAAATTCACCACCAACAACACTTGTCCAGCAGAGTACCCCAAATAAAATACATCGCCTAACAACCTGCAACACACCGTACTTAAAACCCTTGAATACTACTATTCAACAAATAAAATACAATTTAAAAAAATAATAAAATAGCTGGAGAACCACTTAATAAATAAATTAAAAATATTTTAAGGACTAATCAATAATTAAATAAAAATGATTTGAGGACCACTCAATTATTAAATGAATATTAAAAAGTTAAAAATTACATGAAAAATAAAAAATAAAAAGGGGAAGTAAACCTTAAACACGATTATCACCCTTTAAACACCAGAAAATTTGAATTTCCCGCCACACCTCCTACATATAACAATAGGATATCCTAATTAACATAATTAATTAACAACAATGTTGTATAACAACATGACACTCATGACACCTCTAATGAACATGTTGTATAACAACATGACACCTCTAATTAAGTTGTCTAATTAATTACCGCCGCCGGCAAAGGCAACAGCTGTGGTGGCGGCACGATGGCGCGCCACCCACAATCTAACCCAAACTCTCATTACTAACTACTTACGGTATGTATTCCTAGAACTAAATCTTGTCATTTAAATATAGAAAGTATGTTTCTCTCAATTATTTTCTATGCACGTAACATAATTCGAAGAAAAAGCTCTAATCTCATATGATAAGATTAATAGTGTTTATATATTATAATTAATTAAATTATTTTGTGTCTTGAAGATTTGTGTAGCAAACGTTTCAAATTTGTAACATATATACATCGTTATTATGATTAACATCTTGGGTTTCTGAACTTAACTGTAATGGAAGTTAGAGTTAGCGATACTTAAAAACTCGATTTTTTTTCTAGAAAATGTGAGTGGCCAAATCCATTTACAAGAACATAAATGAAATTTGTAGAAACAGTGAAACCAACTGTTATTTGATGTACAGTAAGTCTTAGTTGTTAGATAATGTAGACGTGTTTACATGAATGAATTCCAAGCTACAATACTATCCCATTAATTAAATGCTGCAAATATTGGTAAAACATTATGTAAGTAGTTTATCCAACAAATGGAAGCGTATTTGCGTAAGGAATCAAACCAAAAAATGGTTTTCCAACATGTTATGTAAGTAATTGTGAGAACGTTATACCATCAGAGTTATCAAACGTGTTACAGAAAGAGTTCTTAATCGGGAAAGAAAGGTTCATAAATGTAATTTTAATGTTTTTTCATCGCATTTTTAATAACTTAATATTTACTAAATTAATGAAACAACATTTGTTTTAATGATTAGCGTAGCTTATGTGTAATGTGCTGTCCTTTATGTTGTTATTATGGTATGAATGGTTATTTAATTATTATATGTATGTTATGATCTCCATGTAAAGCGCTGTGAGCCCGGTTCCTTACTGGGATACAGCGCTATATAAATAATCAATTATTATTACTATTATCATCAGTAAATATAATGTTTTGACTTTTCTTAACAATCCAGACCCTTTGTTTACCTATAAACTTAAAGATTGCAGGTTTTGTTAAGACATCCTGGGACAGTATGGTATTAACGCTAGTCAATAATAAAATGATATATATATATATATATATATATATATATATATATATTACAATAAAGTTTATACAACTTCTCGACTTTACAAGTTGTTGGTATTGTATGTGTCATATAATGAAAATACTATTTTTGCTTTCGTATTGGGTCAATTATAATAAAGACAACTCTCATTGTTTTACGTATATACACTTAATAATTATCAAATAAATCCCTTGCGTATGTGTATTGTTTTCCAAGAAGGCAGTGAAGATTACGTGAATACCGAGAATCATCATTATGAAACACCAAATATCACATCAGACCATTCCGCACAAGCTGATTTCCATATCCAAAATACTGGAGTGCAGTCCAAGCTAAAAGCTACTCCAGATGACAACCTTAATAAGGGATTTAATGAAGAGCCACAGCGGTCATCGGAAGGAAACCAAACAATTAAAGTTGATTTGAGCCTGGGTAACACTTTTATTGTGTATTAAATTTAGCCTTATTTAATAAAACCACATGAAGTAATTTTTAAGTGACATACCAAAATAACTAAACAAAAAATGATATGAGGTGAGTGAATTTCTAAACTTCTTCAGTTACATAATGTCCAAATACGGATTATAACTTGAACTTTAAACATAAATTCCAAACCCGTTCATATCCTTCATTTGTTTCAGCGACTTTTAAATTTTTATATAAAAGAAACTTATTAAACAATGCATGCATCTTTCTTGAATTTAGCAATAAATTTGATTGCAGCTATAGGTAGGTTTATTAAATTAATGAATGTTTAGTATTTCCAAGAGTCTGAGTACACAATCCTTTGTTTTCTAGGGAAATATTTAAATATATGATTATTATTATTATTTGTTCACTTACATAGCGCATTACCCCAGCCTACAGCTGGGCTCACAGTGCTTTACAAACATTTTCAACAACTTTATAAAACACATTGCACTCTAAATCTTCCTAAACATAGTTACACACATAAAATTGCATATAAATGTTCAGAAATGAACGCATCACCGTCATAGACTGTTAATTTGATGGAGCAATCCTTAGCGAAAAAGGAATCAATGACGAAAATCCTGATCCAGAAAAAATAACAAGCCAAATACACACAATTAAATCAAGAGTTCAAGGCTATGCATGCCTGTTAGCGTAGCCAAGTTCTCAAGATTCCACCAATATATTTGTGTATAAAATCTTTATCATTGCAGTTATTTTAGGTTTAAAGCATTTTAATTCAAAAGGTTACATACTATCAGATTCTATATAATACAATTATTAGTCTGTCACTACTTCAGACTTGTTATTTCCTACTTCACAGTTAAAGAAACTGACTTTAACCCAGAGGAGCATCATTATGACGAGATCTCTGACGTCAACACATAAATATGTGACAGATATGTGTCAATCAAAAATAAACTAAGGCATAGAGAAACATAATGCCGTTTAAAAGCACGTTCATTTTTATACAATTAAATTTTGAATCGTAGTAGGAGTCTAATAATATTATAATATATTTTGTACCTATCGTAATATTTGCTAATAAATATTCTGAAAACAATAAACAAAAAATTATTTTAAATTTAGCGTATGGTAATATTTTTATCTTTAAATGATTTTATTGCCAATTTAATAAATGAGATAATATCATTAGCTTTAAAGTATTTGTATTGATATCCAATGTTCAACATCCTTTATTTGGGTCTATATATTAATTGGTAGCAGCATATCCAGCCTTTATATCGTACAATTATGACTATAATAAATAATAATAACAATAATGATAAACACCACGCAACCAACACACACTCCAAGAATACCTTCAATTATTGACCCATCGACATCACCCTTCTTGGCTTGAGCTAGAGTATGAAATAGTCGAAATATAATATAATTTTGGTATATAATAATACTTAAGCAATTTAAAATATTTTTTAATCCATTTAAATTATGGGTCACAATTCAATTTTGAAAATGATATTTATGTTAAAGACAATATTTTATAAGGACAATTCAGAGAAAATAAATTATTTGTAATATAATGATTCTACTTATTTCTTGGTGTTATTTTTCCTTTTCGGTTACTTTTTTACATAAATATATTTAAAATTATCAATACCATTGGACAAGTATTTTAATATATATATATATACATATGTTAATAATTCAATCAAATGTTTATAATATTGTTATAAGTTGGGAATTTTGCGGTGAATGCATTTACGAACAAATATGAATTTTAACGTAGAGTCTTTTTACATTCAGAAGCGAAGCTTGATTAATAAATGGTAACCGAACATTTAAATATTTGTTAGAACTTTATTTTACAATAATTAAATATTTAAAAAAATAATTTTTTTTAAAGGACACGCTTTTAACGTAATCACTACTTTTAGTTATGTCTCATATGAAAGGGATTTATAGTCAAAAACTTTGTTTTTACAGCTATTTTTAAAAACTTATAATAAAAACTAGGGCTGCGGAAATTATCGATTAATCTATCGATTAATCGTTAAAACCTTTATCGATTAAATATCGATTAAAATAATTTTAATCGATAAAAATTCGATTAAAATTAAAGAAAATATTTATAATATTTCAACAAATTTTTATTAATAAATAATTAATTATTAATAAATAATAATTTATTATTTTTTTGACGTACAAACTTCTCCCGCCTAATATTACAATGTATTTTATTAATTTATGTGAGCCTACTGACGTCAACTAAAAATGGCAGACAGTGATAGCATCAGTTCCATCAGCACAGTTAAATTTAGACATATAACTGGAAAGTTGAGCAAAAGTTTTGTTTTTAAGCTAACTGCGGATGGCAAAGTCGAAGATGGTGAAAAATTTACCTGTGTTCACTGCCATAAACAATTCTCTTTTAAAGAATCAAATACATCGCTGACTTACCACCTTCAGCACAAACATCCGATTAAGTATCAACACATTGTCAATAGTGACAGGAAGAGTTTACAAGTACAATCAATAAATAATTATTTATTGTGTCAGTCAAACAAGCCTGTAAGTGATAAAATTTTAACGGACTTGAAAATTGCTATTGCACAGTGGATTGCCAGTTCAGGGCGTCCAACTGCAATTGTGGAAGATGATGGACTACAGACTCTTCAAAATATGTCTTACCATTTGCCCAGTCGCCGTACAATCGATAATATCATTGGTCAGATGTAGCACCAGAAATTAACAGAGCATAAGAAAGCTGTAGAAAGAATTCACAGTATTGCTCTCAATACCGACTTTTGGACCTTAAACAACAATGAATCATACTGTGGTATAACAACACTGGATTGATTCCAACTGGAAACTAACATCAGTTGCTTTAGGTAGGTATTTGACTAGCTATTTAAATATTGTCATATCATTCTAAAATATATATCATTTTATAGGGCTAGCTATAAGCTTTCTAAAAACACCAATTTCATATTTTTATCTTGAACAGAAGTCAAGTTATTTTATGTTTTTATTTATTTATTTTTTTTGTTGAATTTTTTAACCCCCAAATATAAACTTTATATTTTACTGAATTTTACTATAAAACTTATGAAACATTTTTAAAACTTCTCACCCATTTGCCCATAGCTTTATCACTTTTAAAGATATTTGAACCAAATTTTGTATTAGACAATCACATTCTTATATACAAACAACATTATAAACAACTATCTATTTTATTTACAACAATGATTTTTAAAAAATTATTTTTTAAGGTCAAGTTATACAAAATCATTCAAAAAGTAGAAAAAATAATTTGTCTCAGGTCAAATGTTAAAAAATATTACATGTTTATTGAATTTTAATTACATATATTTTTGAGTAAAATGTTAAATCAATACTTATATGTATGACAGGTACCGGTAATTAGAATTTAAAACAATTACTAAATTGATTGCATGAAGCTATTAAAACTGTGGTAGCCTTCGCCTTCATGCCTCTAAGTCTAAGTGTTTTATATATTTTTATTTATATTATTATAGTTCTTTATATTTTAGTTAAATATATACTCACTGACACTAATAGGCTTATTTAATTATAAGATGATAATTAAATTAAAATTATTCATTGGTATGTCTTTTAATTTAGAATGCTTACATGTTGAGGGACGACACACAGCTGAAAACGTTGCGAATTTCTATGAACAGTTTGCTGCAACATGGGGCATCACTGATAAAATATGCTGTATCGTAACGGACAGTGCACGAAACATGGTTGCTGCTATCAGAGAAACTGGTTACACTCATATAACATGTATTGCACACTGTCTTCAACTAAGTATATTAGGAGGCTTGAAGGCAGCTGATTCATCACCTCTTCTGGCAAAATGTCGAAATTTAGTTGGACACTTCAAGCACAGCTCGGCAAACACATCGAATTTGAAGAAAAGCCATTCCAGTGTCTCGTTGCCGAAATATGATGTCTTTTTCCACAAATTTCAGCAAGATGTGGCAACTCGCTGGAATAGTACCTACCTGATGTTAGCCAGAATGTTGGAAGTCAAAGAAGCCATAATGCAGTATCATATCGATCATCCAAAAAACTACAGTGGAAATAAACTGATAGAATCAGATTAGGACAAAATGGCCAAATATAAGTCAGTCTTAGAATCACTTGCAAAAGCTACGGAATATGTTGGGAGTGAACAATATGCGACATGTTCTGCTGTTCTTCCTCTAGAACCCTTTTTGCGCAGACTGTTAGTGGTTAATGATGACGATCCAGGTTATATTGCACGATTCAAAACTGCAGCATTGAACGACTTCACAAACAGAATTGATGGTATTGATGGTTTCATAACATTGAAAATGGCTGTGGCCTTAGATCCACGTTACAAGAAACTCACCAGTCTCAGACGAGAGAACCGTGAAATAGTGTGGACAGCATTGTCCAATGCATTCTGGGACTTCTACGATAAACAACACCCAGCATGTCCAACAGGCTCAGAAGAAAAAGGCAATAATGAGACAAAAGCACCTGAGCCAAAGAAACAAAAGTTTACTCTGTTGCTGAGCGACTCCAAATCCCAATCGTCAGCTGACGAATTAGATGAAGAAGTACACGGCGCACAGGCCGAGCTGATGCGGTACAAAAAAGAAACTTCAATTCCAGAAACAGATGATACTCTTATGTGGTGGAAAGTCAATAACCATCATTTTCCTGCCCTAAGCAGTTTTGCGCAAACAATTCTTTGTGTACCGGCAACATCTGTTCCATGTGAAAGACCGTTCAGTTCTTCAGGATACATTGTTAATGAAGTGCTATCATGTCTGCTTCCAGAAAATGTAAATACTCTGGTTTTTCTGCGTGACTGGCTAAAGTGATGCCTACTTGCTTACTGTAAAGTGGCTGACAATAACTTTATTAGGTGTATTACTTTTTGAGCAGCCTTGCAACTTTTTTTTCATTAATTTTAATAGTAATAGAATTAGTATTATTATTAGTTATTATTAATTAATGTATTAAACTATTGTGCCTTGTTCACTAATCAGTTTTGTAAGCTTTAGGCCTACTATGCTTATGAGTTATGCAGTATATATTATGATTTAGTTAGAAATATTTTTAGAAATAAAATATTATTACTTACAATTTGATGCAACTAGAAACTAAAAAGGCACTTACCTTTAATAATGAAATATCCAGTAATTACACATATATCACAATATTGCACAATAATCTTCAGAATTCACATGGTATAAAAACTTTCTGGCACATTAATCCATGAATTACAAAAGATATTACTAAGAAGAAGCATATTATTTTATTAATTGAATAATGATACTTACCTGATGAGAATTTCAAAAACATATTTATTTTATTTTTTATGTATTAACTGTTTTAAACTTTTTAACAGTAAAGTAAGAAGTCACATTAAATTCACAACTGAGGAACACACTATAGCTGTTAAAAACGTATTAATAATTTAAAATATATGATTTTCTATATCTAAAAATAATTTTGAATTAGAATATTATTGCCTATACAGAAATGAGTAAATTAAATATATTATCTCCAATTATCAAATAAATTAATCTTTGTATTATTAGTTTAAATATTGTTTTTTTACCGAATGCAACTAAAAAATATTTAATTCATCTGTTAAAGTATTTAATTAATTATGATAAATTTAACAGCAAAAAAGATACATTAAAAAAAAAGATTTTTAAAGTGTAAACTATAAAATACGCTATTTTATAAAGAAAATTATATTATTTTTTTAAAACTTAATTAACGATAACAAAATTTAATGTCATTTTCTTTATATTGAACTACTTATATCTAAATATATCTCCTAACAACTAACAATATTATATATTTATCTTATTAAATACTAAAGTTATGAGCATTTAAAAAAAAAGCCTTTAAAAAGGGCACAAAATGTGAAGGAAAACACTTTAGTTTTAAAAGGTGATTATGAGGTCTTAGAAAAGAATTCATAACATTTGAACCACTTGAGCTAAAAAGATTATCTTAATGTTTTTGTTAATCATTTAAAAAGCTATGTACGGCTGTATTACTTTTATATTTTAAAAATTAATTTGAAACTTTCACCTAAGTGCCTAAACTTTAATGTGTTACTTTTATTGATAACTATGTTTTATTAATGTATACTAATTTTTTAAATTTGTATAGTTAAATCTTAAGGTAAACTAAATATTGTAATTTGTTAATTACAAATCCTGATCCTTTTTTTAAATTAAAAAAAAACAAAAAAACATTGTAATTAGTTTTCAAAGATACATTTTTTTTACAAGAACGCGTCTCATTGGACCTTTATGTATCAATGGCTTGAAATAACACTTGAGAAATGAGACTTAGCAATATTTTCCATTGTTAATATTGAGTTAGACATTGTTTCCATTGTATGCATAACTTTGATTCCAATTTGTTGTGTGGATTTTAAATTTAAAGACATAACATTTAGTTAAAAATATTCTTATTTTTCAACGTCATTGAGACTGGGGAAATAACTCAATAAAACAAAAATGTCAATTACCTGTTTTTTGTTACTTCCCTTGGAATTTTCAGTTTAATGATGTCATAAATGTTTATTTTTGGATTTAATCGAAATTGTCGATTAATTATCGATTAATTTTTCAAAAGTTAAGGATTAAAATAAAATTAATGGATAACAGCCCTAATAAAAACTCTTTACAATTCACGTCTTACGCCCACACATCTTTTTTTACCTCTATTTTTTTTTATACCAAACACCTCATAAGCGCCCGCCCAACGTTTTATACCACGGTGATGTGTTCACGTGGTGAACTCATGCATGTCAACAAAGCAGACGGGTACCGATGCTGATATAAAGATAAACTAAATAAAAGCATGTAAAATGCAATAATTTCAATACGGTACATTCGATCGATCTGAACTTTTGATACAATACATTGTTTTCCAGGATCTATCTGTGGTAAAATTTGAGATCTCTAGGACCATCAGAAATGGGGTAATTTTACGCTTCAAGATTTGAAGGAAGGATGGATGGATGGATGGATGGATGCAACATACAAACAGTGTGACTTAAATAAAAGCATGTAATAAAAAATTTAAACAAATCTTTTTTTAAAAAGGACACGCTTTTATTTACAAACATTTACAGACTGAAACGTGCTGATCTCCCCTGTCCTTGATGTAAACACGGGAATTTGCAAGGGCTGGAGTGAAACCAGTGAGCCTTGGAGGTCAACTCTAGCAGACGTCTATACATTCTAAATAGTGATAAATAGAGATAAACTAAAAATTGATTAATTTAATTACGGTACATTCGATCGATCTGAAATTTTTATACAATGCATTGTCATCCAAGATCTATCTTTGGTAAAATTTTGAGATCTTAGGACCATCAGAAGTGGTTTAATTTTACGTTGCAAGATTTGAAGGAAGGATGGATGCATGGATGGGTACAACATACAAACAGTTTGACTTAAATAAAAGCGTGTAATAATAAAAAGTAGGTAAATCCTTTTGCTTTTTGTATCATATATAAACAAATACGATAAAACACTAGCATTTTGTTTGAAATTGAGTAAAATTGTCTAGTAAATCTTTGTATTTTGAAAAATATAGTTAAGAGGATTATTTTGTAAAGAAAATAGGGGCCATTACGTTCAGCTAATGTTGAAGGCAAACATACATCCTCTTTAAAATTAAACTATAAACATCACATCATTGTGTAAAAAAAAATTGAGAAAATATAAAACAGAAAATATCAAGTTAAACTGCAAAGAAATTATTTTTATTAAAGTTTTTTAAATGATTTATCCTTAATCCCATTAGATAATTATAATTTTCAATACATTTATTTAGCAAATGATGCATAGTGATGAGTTACTAGAATCAGTGGCACAGTGAAAGGGGGGCAATGGGGGGGACCCCAGGCGGAACTTTGTTAATGGCGGCTAATTCCTAGCCTAATTTGTTTGAAAGAAAGTGGAGCTGAAATAAAAATCAAGTAATAAATTAATAAAATAAATAGAGGACTCATCGCAAAATATGTAAACGTTTCAACTGCTAAAACGTCAAACGCCATATTGGAAAAAAATTATTATGATACTTATTCTACTGAGCTGAAAAACCAAGAGGATTAAGTAGAATGAGAACGTGACACTGATGTGCAGGAAAATTTAATTGATTATTAAAATAGGTCAGCTGCTCCTGTTGTAAAAGCAATAAATACTGTACCCTATCAATTTTAAATATGCACCAATTGAATGCTATGGGTTGGTCTTTGTTCGGGCGGCAAATTACTCGTCGTTAATTAGCGTCTAACAATTCTCCAAAAAAATATCATCTTTGGGGTATAAGATACCACACATTTATTCCATTACATTCCATATATTTCACATAAGGTTCAACGAGTCCTTTTTGTGCAATGTGGAAAAATTGAAAGGAGAGAGTAGTTACAATATATATATATATATATATATATATATATATATATATATATATATATATATATATATATATATTTCTTTTATTTATTTTTTTATATTTGGAAAATATTTACCATCTGGAAACGTATATTTTAATACGTCAATGATGCCTGAAATAGTATTTAAAAATACTAATTGAGTCCTTTATAGGATGCTTTGACTTTTTAAAAAAATGTATGCGGTGTTCTTATCCTTTTAATTGAATATTCTTGTCAAAATACGAGAAAGTAGATGTCGGCTTTTGATGAAAGTTTTCCTTTAAATTAGAATATTTAAGTATCTCAGATGGCATCGTCCAGCAAGGACAATTTTACCTCGCAAGTAAAAATTTTGAAAAATAAATCGAAATCAAGTTCATTAAGATATTTGGCCCCAAAGTTATCCGGCCTAATATAATATATTAATGATATATATTCTTTACAACTGTCAAAAGTAATGCTAGCTTCGAGAGCAGCTTGTCTAAAATTAAGTTAATGAAAAATTAGTGTGATCAACAATTGTATTTTGGCCATTGAGCATGACATGGCTAATAATATTTATACATTTTAGATTAGGCTATGATGGAAAATATTTTTTTTTAAATTTTAATTTAAATAAATAAATAAAAACAATTATATTTAAATCAAACATAAAAATGTAGTGCCCTTATAATAATTTATAATTTAAAAACTTCTTCTTTGTTATGGCATCAACATATTTTTCCAGGGGGGGGGGTGTCAGACTAGGGGTGTCTGCCCCGGGCTGCAAATACATACGCTACGCCGCTGACTATAATAGACTTGAAGTAAAAATCAAAATGTAAATAAATGAATATACCTATTGTGACTTAACAAGTGGTTAAATTCACATCCCCTCCACAAACAGAATAAGAAAATGTAAACTTGTGTGTTGAAGATGGCGCTAGGGAGCTGTTCACTGTGTATACAGCAGTACTATCATTTTTAACTTGGACGGTGTTGTCTATAGCGATAGTTACGTCACAATAACTTGGAGAGTTAAGACATTGGAATTTAATAACTGATCCTTGTATAAATGTTTTGCTGGACACGTCATAGGGGCATCATTTAGAATTATATTTGTTGATAAAGCATTGAAATCTAGGGGCATTCGGGGAAATTGTTAATTTTTAGTAATTGAACAAACATAATTATAAATATAAATCAGGTTAATGTAAAAATAAAAATTTTGAAAATAAATTGAAATCAAGTTCATTAAGATATTTATTGATTCATTAATGTATTTTATATTTTAAATACACATATCAAATGAACAATATAATGGAATATAAGAAATCAAAATTATTTCATATAATTTTGTAATTTAAAAAAAAAGAAAAAGATATTAAACAATAAATAACGTATTGAAAAGAATATATATATACATATATATATATATATATATATATATATATATATATATATATATATATATATATATATATAACAAATTATTTCATTCATAGCGCTATAGCAAATAACAATAAAATTACAAAAAGGTAACATTTAAAAAGGCAACCCAATTTTATTTCAATACAAAATTCGATGTTTAAGTTTAAAAATGTCAAAACTAGGGATCAGCCGGATATGGTTTTTTACTATTTGCCGAATCCGGATAGTTTGTCCCTAATATTTGCCGAATCCGGATTCGGATATCTCGACATTTAAGAGTAAGAGCTAATAGGTTGTACTTTACTACTTTTTATCTAGTATTTAATACTAGTTATTAAAATATTTATTATCCTACAAACTGAGAGTATCTGCTTTCCACTTTGTGACATTGTCAACGTGAACGAAGAACATTTTACGATGAATTGAATGAACGAATTTGAACGAAGTTCAACGAACTGTGTAGTGTGTACCAAGCGAACAGTGTTTTACTGAGTGTGAAGTGTGATGTACAAGAAGTCCTGACCTAGGGCAATGATTAAAATCTTCTTTTATTCTGACGATTTAAGTTTAATATGCTGTTAGTTAACTTAGTCCTTTATCGTATAGAATTAAATTAATATATGTACTTGTAATTTTTTAACTTAATATATTTTTATCGTATTGAAATTGATTCTTGTACTATATTTTGCATGTAATTCAATGATTTTATGATCAACGCTTGATAATTTCTTTATTTTGTTATATATTAATAATTTAATGTATAACTTAATTTGTTACTTAACCTATTTTGTATAATTATAATATTCACAATAGACTAGAGTTTTAAAATTATAAGACGGAATAAGATATAACACATGACACAAGCAACATTTTTATTTTTAATTTTTCAAATCAAATCACAATTGCAACTACCATTTAAAATTTAACGGAAAAAAAACAACAACAAAGAAAAGAAAATTATTACAATGATATAACGTATATCATATAATTAAAATGTTTACATGTTAATACTGAATTAAAAGTAGTGTATAATTGACTACAGTCAACGTACTAGTCAATGACAAAGAAGTTAAAAATGAAAGCCAACTCTCAGCCTGTCACAGTTTCCAAGGCTCCTGTTTAACTATAAAGTTTATAGTATAAACTAATAATTACAAAATTAAACTTAAAATATGTATTTTTTAAACAAAAACTTATTAATTTTAAAATACAATTATTATTTTTAATATACAATTAATATATCAGCTATAACAATTGACATACTTTTAAGACATGAGTAAATAAAATCGTTACTAGTTACTGGTTACTAGTAAGTTATAACATGGTATAGCAGTACTTGTTACCTTTAAGTTTGTAGCTTGTTTATTCAATTTTTAAGTTTCGAAAAATTAAGTGTTTGTCAAACCCAAATTCTTTTTCATGAACAAAGACATCCCAAGTTTGTTCGGCAACAAGCGAGAACGCTATAATCATTTATCTTCCCCGCTGTGCTGAATGCTCTCTCACTATCAATTCTTGTCAAACGTACTGATTTCTGGTTATTGCTTTTTACTTTTTATATAATGTTTTATAAACTTATTAATATTAATTTAATTTGATTTCAAAAACTGTTTACTACATTGATATCCGGATACTATCAAGATCTTCCATAAGTATTTGCCAAATCTGGATTGTGGCAAAAATCCCAATATCCGATCCGGATATCCAGCTTGCCGGATAACCGGCTGTCCCCTAATGCATATATACCTAAATACATACATACATACATGCGTACATACATACATAAACACTTGCATACATACATACATACATATAGACATACAACATTCATGCATAGATACACACATACATTCATATATACATAGGTACTTACATAGGTACATACATAAATACATACATGCACACATAAATACATACATATTTACATTCAAAAATACATTCATACAAACATACATGCATGCAGATATATAGTTATATTTAGTTATATTTATACATACATAGATGCATTCATATATTTTTCATAGTTACATTGATAGATAAATGCTACAATAAAATGAAAATGTAGTGCACTAATGTGTTGTACTTGTTCAAAGTTATACAAATTTGTTACAATAAAGACGTCATTTGACAGTTTATTGATGCTTCCATAGAAAATATATAATATATGGTTGTTATTGAAATAAAATTTACGAGTTATAAAATAAACATGTATGATTGGGAGCATTTCAAGGTGGTAATAAATGTTTAATTGATATTCACAATTTAAAAATGGATTTAGAAAAAAAATAGGAGGAATAAAACAAAATGTTAAAAAAATCTATGAATAATTACCATAAAATTCAATAACATTACGACGGTGAACAGGGCCGGCTTTAGGCATAAGTAACGTAGGCAGTTGCCTAGTGCCTTTGATTAGTCTCATTATTAGTTGGGGCCTCACAAAAGAATATATCATAATTATTTTTATGTTTCTATTACATTTAGGGCCACAAAATTCACTTCGCCTAGGGTCTCCGCTTCCCTTTGGCCGGCCCTGCGGTGACGTTTGTATAAGGCATAAGGGGTTTTAAAAAATAGGATGCCTCATGTTGAACAGTTCCACAAGTTGTGGCAGTAGGATAAACAAAATAATTTTTAAACAAAAATAAAAGTTAATTAGAAACGAAAAACCGACTTTTAGAGTTAAGCAACATTTGGAAGTTCTTTACTTGAAAATAATAATAAACACACACACGAAAATCAAAAGTATGGCACGCATTTTGCATCATAAAATATAGATACAAATAATGTTTAAAGAAATCGAAAACTTATCTCTGACATTTTCTGTAACTAAAAATAAACGATAGTTTATTGTCTTAATGTGATATTATAATTTTTTTTTAAATTGCTTACAGAACACATTACTTAGAGAAAATACGTGTATTTGCATACATGAGTAAAATATATGTTTTACACGAAATATACAGCCTGGCTATTTTTTCATGAATAAAACATCTAAAAGATCAAGTAATATTCACATTAACTATGCAAGAAAAGATTCAATAAATCAACAATTAAGAATGAAAGCAATAAATGATCGAACTCAGTAAGTATATAGGCTAAAATTGTATTCTCCAAGAAACATACTTGCAAACTGATCTGCACCAGATTCCTACAATTTCGGGTATATTTTTTTTTACATTGTTCTTGTAGTTTTCACATTTAAGAGATACACTTTGTCACGCAAATTAAAAATAAAATATTGTTGAAACTTACATTTTTCTCGAAAAATCTATATATGAAAATGCTCTACTGCCTACCTGAATAGAAGGCTCATAAAATATGTTAGTAGTTGTGAAAAAATTATATATCTGCTTTATTGGCTTCACTAAAATGAATTTTGTAATTTATGTTTAACTTATTTGAACACAAGAATGTAATGTTCCAAAAATGTGAAATGTTCAATTCAAATCAATGCCAGAAGCCTAATGTTAGCTAAAACTTTATGCTTTAAAACTACATGAATTTAAAGTAATTGGTCAGCTTTAAGAATCAGGATGCAACAGAGAAGCTGCTTGCATTTTAAGAGCATAGTAAATAAGAACAAAAAGATGTTTTCAAAAAAAAGCACAAAGAAAAAAAAATTAAAAAAATAATAAACAAAACAACGACAATAATATATTGTACTCAAAATATTTATTCATAAATTTTAAGATGTATAAATGGTAAAAATTTTGCTTTTTGCCTCTAATGCAAAATTTTCGCAATGGCTACATATTTGTTACCAAACGATGATTATGGAGATTGACGTAATTTAGTGCAAATCCTTAATAGATCATGAAACTACAAAAAAATATTTTAAAGCGTAAAATACTGTCTTGAATTGCTTTTTCCTTTTTCTTACATGTGGAAGAAAATCAGCAGCCCGAGCCTAGTGCTCTTCATGGGTGTTCCCGAAAAAAAATTACAGCTTTCCCGGCCCGTCCCCAAAATTTACCTAACAGCTCTCATGGCGGAATTTCAGAAATTGCATTAACTTATATTATCTTATCTTATCTGTTTACAGACGCTCATTCTATACAGAAGATTACTGCTTCCTATGCTTATCTATGGTTTCTGTTTAGTCCTGCATTTTTATTAGATATTTAAATGTTGATAAAGTGTTGGCTTTCCTTGTTTCTTAAGGCAACACAATGCACGCCCCAATTCCGGACGGTAAGAACGAAAATGTGTATGTTTTTGTTCTTGCATAGGGAATAAGAAAGGTGTTTTTATCCTTATGTCTATCCGAGGGTTGTATTAAGTTATCTTTGTGCTGTATTTCTAAATTAGAATTAATTTCTTTATGTATGATTATTACTTTGCTCTTGGTTATTCTATCCTCTAATGTTTCAAGGTTTAATGATTTAACTAATGGTGTTATTCTTGTCAGTTTTGAATATTCTCCATTAATTAATCTGGCAGCTCTTTTTTGAAATTGTTTTAGTTTATCAGTGCTTTGTTTGGTGGATGGGTCCCCATACAGAAGATGCATATTCTAGTAAAGGTCTCACCAACGTGAGGTAGCATTTTAGTTTTATATCTCTGTTACATTTGTTAAAGTTTATTTTTATGAAGCCTAAAGTTTTGTTTGATTTTTTAATAACTTCATTGACATGGGGGTTTCATGATAGTTTCTCATTTATTAAGACTCCTAAGTATTTTGCATCTTTAGTTTTGGTCAGTTCTTTTCCACGAATGTAATATTTTGAATGTATTTGTTTCTTTTTCTTTGTTACCCTTAACAGTGTTGAAACTTTTCTGGGTGGAAAGACATACTCCAGTTAGTTTCCCATTTAATCAATTCATCTAAGTCTGTTTGTAAAATTTTGCTAACTTGTTCTGATTTAATTGTTCTATAGATTATACAATCATCAGCATTTAACCTAACTTTTGTTCCTGTTGAGATATTGTTAGGTAAATCATTTATATAAATTAAAAAGAGTAAGGGACCTAGCACAGTTCCTTGTGGAACTCATGTGTTAACCGTTATTGGTGCATATTTAGATCCATTAATTATTACAGTTTGCTCCCTGCCCAAAAGGAAGTCTTGGATCCATTGATGTAAGGGACCTGATTTTCCAAAGTATTTAAATTTTTTTTAAGTAAGCTAAGGTGGTGAACTTTGTCAAATGCTTTTGAGAAGTCTAGTAATATTGTGTCTATCTGATCATTATTGTCTAAGCCTTTTGATAGTTCATCTATTAAATCTATTAATTGTGTTTCACATGATCTTTTTTTTCTAAAGCCGTGTTAATGTGGGCATAGGGCATTATATTTGTATAGGCGGCTAACTATTTTACTATATATTATGTGTTCTAGTAATTTACAGGTGATACTAGTAATTTACAGGTGATACTATTAAATGATACAGGTCTGTAATTACCAGGGTCTGATTTATCCCCTTTATTAAAGAGTGGAGTTACGTTAACTAATTTCCAATCATGTGGCACTTTACCCTGGTTTAGAGAGGCTTGAAAAAGAACTACAAGGATTGGGGATAGTTCATTGCTTAGCTCTTTTAATAACCTTGCAGGAAATTCATCTGGGCAGGTGGCTTTGTTTATTTTGTAGTTTTTTAGGAGTGAATGTATACCTATCTCGTCTACAGTTATGTTACCTATATTTCTTCCATTTTATTTAAATTTATTAAAACTTCATTGTCGCCTGAGGCAGAGAATGATGATGCAAAATATGTGTTTAGGATATTAGATTTAGTGTCATTATCATTATAGGTTTTATCACTTGAGCATTTTATATGCCATGAATTCCCATGATAGGATCTACATGAAAAAAAGACTTATAAAATGATTTGATATTTTGGCTCCATATGAAATTAACCACATTCATAATTTTACCTAACTGCAGAATCTTTTTCCCGTTGTGATTTTCACTTTAAATTTTGATACTTTCTAAAAATTTTCTATATTCTGTGCCCTGTTGTATAAGAAATATTTTATCAATGCTATTAATTTAATTTGAAATACAATATATTGAAATAAATAGTTATATTTATTCTAATCTTTTATATTGATATTTATGTCAATCGTTTAAATTTTAATTAAATTTAAATAATATTTAAATTTCTTTCTGTTATTGTTCGATCTTTATGACAAAAATGCATTACAAAATATTTGTGCCCATAGTTTACTATACTAAAAACATAATTTAATATCAATTTTATAAAAATAATTATAAAACGTATAATTAATTTAAGCTCTGCAAAATACCATACGAAATAAAACAAAAATGTTTTAAAAATATATTAATATTAAAAGATTTAATGGATTACACATTTGTCCCAGTGAATGTAAGAGACAATATTGGCTAATCAACATTTTCTTAAATAAAATAACAATTCTAAAGGTTTTTAACTGCGTGTCCCACTGCTTAAATTTGCCCGTGGTCCGCAATCATAGAATTAATTATTAATTTTTAACAATTAAAATCATGAAATTGTGTTAGTGTTGTCACTTTTTGAAAATATTGATTTATTTTAATCACTCGATTGCGATAGCAAAATGCCATAAACAATTGTTTTATTCTATGTTCACTTTTAACTATACCAAAATCACATGACTTCACACTAGATACTTGAAAACTATATTTATTACTAGTGTATTACCCGTCAAAAATGACGGAAAATTTCAGCTGAAATCTATTTATTTTGATTAAAAAAAACTTTTTTTAGGGCGCCCGCGGCGCCCAACTTTTTCAAAAGCGCAACTAACTTGTCCATGTTTGATAAATACGAAATATTAAACTTTCTGAAATGCACACAAATTATTTTATAATAGGAGTTTTTTTTAATTTTAAAATTAACCATCATCAAATCTTCTTTTTACTTTCTTTCCTTTACCAAAATTAAAATATGAGCTAAAACAATTACGTCATATATGTTTTACAGCGCATCTTTAATTTGCACACCTTTTGATGCATTGAAGCAGTAATTTGGTGCGCTGCTTTCTAAAATTAGTAGACAGACACTACAGACGTGACAGTTATTGCAAATTATGTATATTGATAATGACCTTTAGAATTTTGTTTTGAAAATTTCAGTAAATTAGTCTTAACTTAAAAGTGTACTAGCTAACGTAAAAATTGTAATAAAATGATTGAACATATGTATATGTGTTAATTTATGTTAAAAATATAAAAAAATTAAATAAATGAACATAAGATAGCAATGAAAAATATTCAGACTCATCTTTACAATCTGTTTATGAAGCAAAAGCATTTCTGAAGAAAAAAAGACGAATAGCCATACGAATGAATGATGAAGAGTATTGGAGCATTGGGTTTATATGCGTCATATTAAATGATCAACCCAGTCCACAGTGTGCAATATGTTAGCAAATTCATGCAAATGAAAGAATGAAACATGCAAAACTTGAGAGCACAATTTTCAGTAGAGGTCCGTTGCTAAGACTGGCAATTTTCAAGTGGGACTTTATTCTCAAAATTTTGAGCCACTGTGTTCACGATGATTTCCATACAAAAAGTAAAACACACAAAAATTATCAATTAATTCAATGTGAAACATTCACATCCTAAATACAACTTGTAATGACAGAATGGTGTATATAAGGTACTTTTATCATTAATTATTTTTTAAATTGACTTTATTTAATTGTGAAAGTAAAGTTTGAAGAGATATGGTTTTTAGTGCTGTCTTGAAGGCCTTAGTAGTTGGAAGACTGCAATGTGTAATGGTACAGAATTCCATTTTTTGGAGCACACAAAAAGAAAGACGTGTAAGCAATTGTTTCAGTTTTGTGTCGTTAGTACAGAGAGAATACGTATATCCACATTAGTGCTTTGCTGACGAGTGGGTGAGTAGACAGATAGAAGCTGAGTAAGGTAGGAAGTGCATAAGTCAAAAAAGAAGTTTTGACAGAGAACAGAGAGTTGGTAGTCAATAAGTGCTTATATTACAATGAATTGAAGTGTGTTTTGAAACTTTTTAGCTCTCAACTCGCTACACACAGTCCAAATAAATGCAAATCCACGTTTTAAATAATAATTTATTGCTATTTTAATTTCTAACATTGCAATAAAAAGTTAGGACATAATATTTATACATTTCCTAATTTTGCATAATTTAAAACTTTTGGATATTAAATTAAATTTGTCATGAAATTATAAGTAAACGATTGTGATTAGGAAGGTAATGCAAGCTTTAAAAAAAAATTAAGAAACAAAAAAAATATATATTACCATATGAGGAAGCAATCATTAATAAGTTAATATTAGAATTTTAGTATTAAAAACACTAAAAATATGTCCAAATTATATGTAAAACATGATACTATGTAGTCAAATTTATTCAGTTTGTTTACCATTGTTTCCTGTAGAAAGAAATAAGATAAATTAGAAAAGTAAAATAAAGAAAAATATAGAATTGTGCTGTGATTTAAAAATGGGTCAACGTAAAAATAATATGACAAATATGTATTTTCTACAGTGTATAAGTTATATAATTTTATTATGTGAAATGTGTGGTAAATAAGAAATTTGTAGAGAAATAATATGTAATCCCGGATTATATGTTATGATAATCCTAATTTGTCTCTCCTGTATCCTATGACAAAGACATCTATGTCTTGAAATAATTTAATATTATATAATACAATTTAGATTTTCATTAAGTCAAAAAAATCTCTTCGATTTCTATTGTTCACTATTATTCTATTTTTGTAAATGTTTAATTCTTAAATAAAGTGTTTCATTTATGTTAAAAATAGTAAGCGCCTTTTATTTCCAGGTTCTTCATGGAACTAAAACATGAACATCAAAGCTGTACGTTTTTTATGGGGCAGCATTGTCGTTTTCAGATTAAATTATTGTCTAAGTTTGTGTCTTTATTATTATAAGTATGTAAATAGTTTCGCTGGATTTTAACTGTATTTTCTATATTATCATCAATATATAAAGTCAATTTTTTTTAAAAATTCAATGTGTATAATTCATTTTGCTTTATTCAGTTAATAAAATATAAATTACAAAATAATTAGTAATATCCTTACTCAGGTTAATAAATTCAATTTCATTTCTGTTTATGTGTTCCCAAAACTCTTCGTCACTATTTTCCTCAAACTCTTCGTCACTATTTTCCTCAAACTCTTCATCGCTATTTTCCTCAAACTCTTCGTCACTTTTTTCCTCCAACTTTTTGTCACTCGTTTCCTCAAACTTTTTGTCACTCGTTTCCCCAAACTGTTTGTTTCTCATTCCTTCAATGCTATAATAGAAGAGAAGCAGAACAATGATTTATTATTTGAATCGGTTTTCTAAATACAATATAGATATTCAATAAATTTTAGATTTTTTTTTACTAATGTTGTATTTTATAAAGTCAAAATTCTTTAGCAATGCAATGATGACTAAATATACGTACAGTTATGAAATCATTTTCTCTATCTCATTATCTATCTATATAGATCACAAGCTCATGCAGTGATGTTATAAAAGTAATTATCTCTCGTTTCTTATTTATAAAATGCATTTTACGGTGACATGTACTTTAAATCGTCAGTACCACCCGATTCCTTTTAAGGCATTGGCATTTTGTTCTCATGAGAACTAAACTTACTAATTTCTTTTATTTCATTAAAGATATTTGAAAATCTATTGTAATACCTAAAATAACAGCTCAAAGTACCAATGACAAATAAATAAAAGTGTCTTTGTTAATTGTAAGCGTTTATAGTTTATTAATTTCTTTCTTTGTAATTATGTTGATTTTTTTATTTGTTTAGAACTTAGTTTAATTAACCTTATTTGAAATTGATCCATTGCTTTAACAAGTATGTCCATCTTGTCCATTAGAAAATTGTTTTGGTCCTGAAACGTGTCTTTAAATTTTTTTGTTTGCTTAAGTTGAATTTTAAAATTTTTGTTGATTATGCCCAAATCTTTAGATTGCTTTTCTTGGACATCCTTCATAGTCACCTGACTTGCCAGTAGATTTGCTATTGATTTCTGAAATGTGTCAAATTTTTCCTCATTCTCCTTTTGAGACACTTGTAACTCGTCCACACTTTTCTGTAAAAGTTCTGTAGGAAATAAAAGCAATTTTTTATTTTAAATTTTTAAAAAAAAGATGAAATTGATTTTTATTAAATAGCATTACTTAATACTTAAAGTAATAAATATTATATTTTTAAAAATCCTTTAATGATATCGTGGTGTCTGATTGTTTGCAGGTTTCTTTGACGAACAATATTTTGAATAGATTTTAACCCACTTCCCCAATATGCTAGCGAGGCTGAAATTTTGCAGGCACACTCGTGGTGACGATAAAAATAATCTGTCAAAATTTCACAACGATCGAATGTACTGTAATTAAATTAATGAAATTTTATATTATCTTTATGTATCTCTATGTAGCATGTAAATTTATATTCTAGTCTTTCGCAGTGCGTATTATATTGAACACCTTTTTTAAAAACAATTTCCCGATCTGTAAATGTTTATTCTGGTCTGTCACGCGCATTTTATTAAACATGTTTCTGTAACCCTTTCCCCGTGATCAAATGGAGCTAAAATATAGCAGGCAGACTATGGGAGTTTTTTTTTGGTAAAAATATAAATCCTTTATATATGAGATATAACTAAAATTTGGGATTTTTGGATTTTCGTGCGATGCGTATTATTGTGAACACATTTTTAGTTATGATTTATAATAAAAAACTTTGCTTTTTACGTTTCTTATTTTATTTTAAGTGATGGTTCTTTTAAATTGTTGGTAAAATCAAATCAATTTCCCTTTATTTTCTTATATTAGTAATAACTATAAGTATCTATATTTATTCCTTACAATAAAAAAAAATCATATTTAAATTTTAAAATTTAAACAAATATTTTAAGTGTAATATTTCAAAATGCAGACAAGCATTCATGTCTAAATTAAATTCCCTTTCCCTAGTTTGATTTAATACTTTATGTGGATTGAATATCAAATTATAATTCATTTCAATTGTTGGTTTTGGTTTATCACTTTCCTAGATATATTTCCATATTATATGGGATCCCATTACCAGGTATGCCCCCGTTGAATAAAGCGGTCTTGTTCATGTCCGAATCCATTTCGCCCAATTTAATTCATTTTTATTGTTATCACAGTCAACGGAATAATCCCATTGCTTAAAATGATTCATTTTTGTCTTGAAATCAATTTCCTCTTTAGGATATCATCCTGTGTTTAAAACTTATTTCGAAGAATGATTATGTCATATATGGGATTCCTCTCAGGTGTGAATCTCCTCACCCCATGTAAACCCGTTTTCGAACGATATCTGGTTTACTTGATGGGTGACCACTCCTTGTAGCATTTAGTTTATATGAGATCATATTCTAGAATGAATTCCGTTACGCTTCGGATCTCATTCTGGTTTCTCTCAAAATTTCTCGTTTGATTCCGATTATGAAAGTACCATACCAAAAATTGCTAAGTTTCATCAATACACAAAGGAACGTTCACTGTTAATCTAAACAATACTTATGTTCAGATTAAAGGCTTTGATCATTAGTCCTTTCTCGAAAGTCAATTAAAAAGAAAAAAAAATATTACTACCCCCCGTACACACACTACATAATTTTTAAAGAGCGTTATTCCTTGGCGTTCTTGTAAGTCAAATACAAATATATTTTTGTAAAGAAATGCAATTGCTACAATAATTATTCATTTACTATTAAAAAAGTAACTTTGGGGTGTCCTTAACATCCCGTGAGGTTACAAAAACTAAAAATATTTCATAAAAATGAATATATATCATTTCAAATTTTGTCCCATAAACTAAGTGTTTGAAATTACAGCGACTTAAAGAATAATGAAATCACATAGTTTCTAGAATATTATAGATTATAGATAATACCTAAGTCAAGTTAATCACAATAATATATTTCATTCATAACACTATGTAACCAAATTTTCACTTTTTTCTGTTCCTTGGTTGAAAGTGTGTTTTCCTAACCCGTTAGGTCTAGAAAAGAAAGGAAATCGCTGTTATTCCAAAAAAACTTTGCTTCTGTGACCGGGACAATAAAATTTGGAAAATCGCGTGTTTTCGAGAAAATTATCGATTTGCTTTCAATGCTGATCTTCCTCCCTGAACTGCTAGATTTGTACAGATGTTTCTACAATTCTCCTGAACACTCTAGAACGTTCTAGAAACTTCCAGAACTTTCGAGAAACTTTTGAACTGTCTAGAACGTTCTTGAACGTTCCAAAAGTAGCTGTACAAGTATAAAGGCACAGGTGTCTCGAACCAAGATTCCAATTCGTTTTATTGCAGACTGAAAGGATAACGATTCGTAGTTGAAGAGAAGTTATTTATTTGATATGGCATCAAGAGGTTGTTTGCATCCAGACGATTCATTCTGATACGTGTGCGGACAATTCATAAAGACAAGAGCGAAAAAGTATTCCTTGGAAGCAAGTCGTATAATGAGCGAGGCCTACAAGGCATACTTCGGCGTGCCGGTCGGGGACCAAGACAAATCTTGGGTAACCCATTTCACATGCGAATATTGCAAGAAAACACTTGAAGGTAAACTCAACAGTTGCTTATCGCTTAAATGTGTTTTATTTTATTTTTATAAAATTTCAATGCTTTAGATCTAGTTCATTTCAAAGAGTTGTAATTTTCAAAGCTTTGTCATAAGTCGTGTACTGTAGGCATATACGTTCCATCTTGAAATCGATCCATATTTTCAAATTTCCTGCCCTCAAATTATTATAATTCTTATGTATTATTATATGCTATGTTACAGGTTGGTAAAGAGGAGAGAAGCTAGCCATTTAAGTTTGCTATCCCTCGAATTTGGCGAGAGCCGACGGACCACTCAAGCAACTGCTACTTCTGCATGGTAAACCCAAAAATCGTCGCACCGGCAAAAATGCCCCTCAGATCATTTATCTGGACGTACCTTCTTCCATCGCCCCAGCACCACACAGCCCCGATCTGCCAGTTCCGACTCATCCTAGGCGGCATTGGCAATATTCAGGAGACAGCAGCAAGTCAGATAGCGAGGCAGATACTGGAGATATGGACTACGATTCCACAGATGAAGTTTGGGATAGAAAGCCGTACTTCCATAACAAGAAAGACGTGAACGATTTAATTAGAGACCTCGGGCTTACGAAATCGAATGCTGAGCTTCTGATATCCAGGCTCAAACATTTAAACTTGGTTGATGATAACATACAATCCACGGATCAGAGGAAGTGGCATCAAAGATTCTCCAACTTGACACTAAGGCACAGTATCGCACAAAAGATTGGCCACAACGGACCGAGTTATTGTTGGGAAGAGCAATGTGAAGTGGGAGCCGCTGATAGAACCTCATAAAGTGCATATGACACCGCTGCACATTAAGTTAGCCTTCATTAAGCAATCAGTCACGGCTCTCGACAAGGAGTTAGCAGCATTTCAATACCCCCAAGATCTTTTCCAAAGCTGTCCGAGGCTAAGGTCAGGGCTGGTATATTCGTCGGACAAATGATCAAGAGGATCATAGAATGTAAGAATTTTGCAAAGCTGTTGAACAGGACTGAGAGAGTGGCTTGGAGCAGTTTCGTTGCAGTTGTTCAAGGCTTCCTAGGTAATCACAAAGCTGAAAACTATGTGCAGTTGGTGCAGACTCTCATAAAGAATTACGCAAAAATGTAATGCAGAATGTCTTTGAAAGTCCATATCCTTGATTTGCATCTCGACAAATTCAAGGAGAACATGGGCGCTTACTCCGAGGAGCAAGGCGAGCGCTTTCATCAATATATATTTGACTTTGCACGTCGTTACCAAGGACAGTATAACGAAAATATGATGGGGGACTACATTTGGGGGCTACTTCGAGAGAGTGATTCAATATACAATCGTAAATCTAGAAAATCTACACATTTCCGAACCTTGTGGAGTGGTTTCCCACTGTTTTGTCTATTTTTTGTGCAATTTTTATTTTTACCTGATCATAATGACGAAAATATTTTAAAAATCGTTCTATTTTCACCAAAAAAAACCAACAGTTTTCTTCTTGCTTTTGTCGTAAAAGCAAAGTTTGTGCTTAATGAAGTCATTTTTTCACATACTTTAGAAATAAGGAATTGAAATATAACACTTAGAAGCCAGGAACAAAAATTGTGTTACATAGTGTAATTTAACAGATTTTAAGGGGAAATATTAAACATTTGTCCCATTTTAAAACAGTTAAAACATAACCGAGATCTTGCAATGATACAATAAAAAAATTATATAACATTTTATATAAGCCATTATTAAAATAAGAAAACTAAATAATAGTTGTATGACTTATCCAATGAAAATAGTTTTTAAAATAAAAAAGTGATAAAATGTTTTAAAGAAAATCGATGGAAAAAATCGAGAATTAGAATGTATTTTAAAAATAAGTTAAAATGTACATATGGGTAAGAAACACACAAGAAATTGCTAAGAACTTTGTTTTTAAATCATTTTCGAGCCGATATTTTTTAAAATATGGTATACCGTATTTAATTGCATATAAGCCTACATTACATATAAGGCAACCCCCTAAAACTGCTTTAAAATGACCAGTTTTTGCAAAAACCCACATATAAACCGACTTTACAATTGTCTAATTTTCCTCAATATTTTTGGTTCATTGAAACTTGTCAATTTAAAGATGTAAAATGCTTAATTTTATTTTACATAAGATGTTGTTTACCCTTAGGAATGACACAAAAACGTACTCTGCTCTTTCCACATTAGTTTCTATAATTTTATTTTAACCTCTGCTCATAAGTTGATCACAACTAATGATTAACGCAGTATATATTTAGAAAAAAAACAACCAACATTTTCGTCTCTGTCCTTGCGTCCATTTTGTTTTATGCGCATATAAGCCAACCCCCTGAATTAAGTATTGTATTTTATATCTCTAAACTCAGCTTATATTCCAGAAAAAACAGTTAGTTACTATTACAAAATTTATAATAAGGAAATGAAATAGGGCAAAATAGCCAAAACTTAGTGTTAATTAATGAGTTTTATTTCATATAGTATTTTACTATAGGTGATAGGATGCAGCGTATATATATATATATATATATATATATATATATATATATATATATATATATATATATATTAGCGCTGTTATCGATTAATTTTAATTTAATCGTTAACTTTTGAAAAAAAATCGATTAATAAATCGATATTTCGATTAAAGCCAAAAATAGAAATTTATGACTTCATTAAACTGAACATTTCTCACGGACATTGAAAATTAATAATATTTTGAACTTAATTTTATGACAATGTGTTGATACTTGATCGGATGTTCGTGCTGAAGGTGGTACGTCAGCGATGTATTTGATCATTTAAAAGATAATTGTTTATGGCAGTGAACACAGTAAACCTTTTCACCATCTTCGACTTTGCCATCCGCAGTCAGCTTAGAAACAAATTTTTTGCTCAACTTTCTAGTTATATGTTTGAATTTAACTGCGCTGGTGCTGTTTTAGTTGACGTCTGCCGGTCCACATAAAGTAATAAAATAAATTATAATATTACACGGAAGAAGTTTGTACGTAAAAAATATATAAATTATTATTAATAATTAATTATTTATTAATACAAATTTTTAAAAATATTATAAATATTTTCTTTAATTTTAATCGAATTTTTATGGATTAAAATAATTTTAATCGATAAAAATTCGATTAAAATTTAAGAAAATATTTATAATATTTTATAAAAATTTTATTAATAAACTAGCAGACCCGTCGAGCGTTGCAACGATCTCAGTAAAAATGAATAAATTTAAAGAAACCAATTCGTGGAATGTTTTTAAAAAATTCTGCAATCCAGAAACCTTCGCGGAAGTGTGCAAAAAAAAAGTCAAAGTTTCCTAGCAAACGGATAAATAAATTAATAATTAAATAGCTTACAAAAGAAGAAACGATATTTAGGGCCCCGGTCCCAAAATAGTGCAATGGTTCGCAAGCTATATTTCTCAATATCGTGTAAAATTGAATAGGGAATACAATTAATAACATGCATTAAAGAAAAGACTTTTGGGGCCCCCAGCTCCGAGGGAATGACATTAGGAGTTCAGTGCCCTAGTTTAATTTAATATAGGTTATTAAGTTTTTAAATACTAAGTTTGGTCAAAATCTAGTTATTTTCTCAAAAGCTAACGCTGAAACTAATTTGTTATATAACTAATATAGGGGGAAAACTGACATTAAGGGGCCACTGGGCCCATTCGGTGCAAGATGTCAATTTCAAAAACCTCTTCATCTTCAATTAGTTTCATAATGGATATATTTCTCAAGGTCTTTAAAAAGTGAATAGGAAAAACATATACTAAAAAAGACATATGGGGCCCTCGGCCACAAAGAAATTGACATTAGTTCAGTGCCCTTTGTGATTTGAATATGGGCTTCCAAGATTTTGCATACAAAGATTGGTTAAGAGCCATTCATGTACTCAGTAGCTAACGAAAAAAAACTAATTTTTATATAGCTCATATTAGCAAAAACGACATTAAGGGCACCAGGGCCCATTCAGGGCAAGGTATAAAGTTCAAACACCTTTTCATTTAAATATGGATGACAATGGATACATCTCTCATTATTTTTCAAGATCGCTAATAATGGAATGGGGAATAAATTCTTTAACTTTTAAGAAAAAGGGCATTTTGCGCCCCCAAGCCTGAATGAATGATCACTTAGAGTTCACTGCCCTATAGTATTTTAATATTAGCTGTCATGGCTTTATATACAAATTTTGGTAAAGATCCATCAAATTTATACATTAGCTAACTAGTAAACTAATTTTTAGGTAGCTCATATATGCACAAAAAAAATGAATTTATTGGCCACAGGCGCCCCATGGGTTTTAAATTTAGAAAAAAATGTGGCCATTTACCATCACAGGAGCGTATTCAACAGTCTCTAAAAGTTTCATGACGATCGGGTGAATGTTTTAGTCAGCTATAAAGAACACGCGCACACACACACACACAAACTTTCATTTTGTATATACATAGAAGAAAAAATTTATGGGATTCAGGGCCCATCCCGTGCAAGTTGTCAATTTCAAAAACCTGTTGCTTTTAATTCAGTTTCATAATGGATATATTTCTCAAGATCGTTTTAACGTGAATAGGAAAAATATCTTAAACATAAACGAAAAAAGGTATTTAAGGCCTCCGACCCTGAATATATTGACATTAGAAGTTCAGTGCCCTTACATATTTTAATATGGGGTACCAAGTTTTTTAATACAAAGTTTGGTTAAGATCCATTCATTTACTTAGTAGCAATAAAATAAACTAAATTGTATACAGCTCATATAAGCAAAAAACGACATTAAGGGCCCAAGGGCCCATTTTGTGCAAGACATAAAGTTCAAAACACCTGTTCGTTTCAATATGGAAAATAATGGATGCTTTTATCATTATTTTTCAAGATCATTAATAAATCAATGGGGAATAAATTTTTAAAAATGTAAGAAAAAAGGCATTTTGGGCCCCTAGGCCCAAAGAAATGGAAATTAGGAGTTTATTGCCCTATAGTATTTAAATATTGGCTGTCAAGTTATTATATACAAAGTTTAGTTAAGATCCATCAATTAACACAGTAGCTAACGCTTAAAATAATTTTTATACAGCTCATATAAGGAAAACATGACATTATGGGCTCCCGGCGCCCCATGTATGTAAAATTACCATCCCGGAGCATACCAAACAGTTTCGAAAAGTTTCATGACGATCGGAAGAATGGTTTAGTCAGCTATAAAGGACATATAAACACACACATACAAATATACACATGGACATACTTTGATTTATATATATATATATAGATGAAGGGTCCCGGGCCTATCAGTTCAACTTAAACATATGACGTTCGAAAATGTGTTCATTTATATCAATTTAATAACAAAAATATGTATCTTTATTTCTTAATATTGTGTAAAATTCAATGGGGAATACAATATTACATTTTTAGAACAAAAATCAGATAAGGCCCCTACCCAAGTGGAGATGGATATTATGAGCTCAGTGCCCAATAGTAATTTAATATAGGCTCTTAAGTTTCTATATACCACGTTTGATCAAAATCCAGTTATTTTCTCATTATCTAATGATTAAGCTAATTTTTATATAGCTAATATAAGGAAAAAAGACATTAAGGGGCCACAGGGCCCATTCGGACCAAGAGGTACATTTCAAATCCTCTTCATTTAAATTCAGATTCATCATGGATAGTTTCTCAAGAGCGTTAAAAACTGAATGGGAAATAATATCTTAAAAGAGACCAGAAAAAGACATTTGGGGCCCCCGGGCCATTCGGTGTATTATGTACATTTTAAAATGCTGTTCATTTTTGTTCAAGTTCATCTAGGAAATATTTCTCAAGTTCGTTAAGAATAGAATAGGAAATAACATATTAAAATACATATTTAAAAAAAGACGTTAGAGGCCCCCGGAGAAATAAAAAAGTAAAAGTTCAGTGCCCTTCAGTATTTTAATTTAGGCTACCAAGTATTTGTATACAAATTTTTGGTTAAAATCCATCGATTTACTCCGTAGCTACCGCATAAACTAACATTTATACTTCTCACATTAACAAAAAACGATATCTAGGGTCCCGGCCCATTCAATGTAAACGATTATTTTTAAACCTATTTTCATTTCAATCAATTTCAAAATGCATACATTTATTTATATTTCTGAAGATCTTAAAAAATTGAATGGTAAATAAAATATAAAACGCTTAGTAAAAAAGACATTTGGGGCCCTCATCCCCGAGAGAAAGGACATTAGGAGTTCTGTGCACCATAGTAATATATATATATATATATATATATATATATATATATATATATATATATATATATATATATATATACTTTTAAGTTTTTATAAACAAATATCGTTAAAAATGAATGGGGAAATAATATATTTAAAGTATTTTTTAAAAGACATTTGGGGCCTCCAGCCCCCAAGGAAATAAACAGTATATGCTGAGAGCCCTTTGTGATTTGAATATGGGCCTCCAAGGTTTTGCATACAAAATTTGGTTAAGATACATTCATTTATTCAGTAGCTAGCGCATAAACTAATTTTTATATAGTTCATATAAGCAAAAATGGACTTTAAAGGCCCCGGAACCCAATTAGTGCTAGATAAAAAGTTAATAACACCTGTTTATTTCACTCAATTTTATAATGGATATATTTATCTATATTTCGCAAATTCTTTAATAATTAAATGGGGAATAAAATTGTAAACGTTTATGAAAAAAAGACATTTTTGGCCCCCAGCCCTGAAGAAATGGACATTAGGAAATTAGTGCCCTTTAACATTTCAATATCCACTACCAAGTTGTTACATACAAAGTTTGATTAAGATCCATCAATGTACACAATAGCTAAGGCTTAAACTAATTTTTATATAGTTTATATAAGAAAAAATTCTCATTATGGGCCTTCAGCGCCCCATTAGTGTTAAATTTGGAAAAAAGTAGCCTATTTCCATCCCAGGAGCGTACTTAAAAGTCTCCAAAAGTTTCATGGCGATCGGATTAATGGTTTAGTCAGCTATAAAAGACATGCATACATACTTACATACATACATACATACATACATACATTCATACTTTAATTTATGTATATATAGAAGATAATTAATTATTAATAATAATTTATATATTTTTTACGTACAAACTTCTCCCGCGTAAATTAAAATTTATTTTATTTATTTATGTGGACCGGCAGACTTAAATTATAAAAATGGCCGACAGCATCAGCACAGTTACATTTAAATATACAACGGGAAAGTACAGTAACGGTTTAGTTTTTAAGCTAACTGCGGATGGCAAAATCGAAGATGGTGAAAAAGTTTAGTGTTCACTGCCATAAACAAATCTCTTTTAAAGGATCAAATACATCGCTGACGTACCACCTTCAGCACAAACACCCGATCAAGTATCAACACATTGTCATAACATTTAGTTCAATATATTCTTAATTTTCAATGTCTGTGAGACAGAGGAAATAACTCAATACAATAAAAAAAGTCATTTACCTGTTTTTGTTACGTCCCTTGAAATATTCAGTTTAATGACGTCATAAATATATATTTTGGCTTTAATCAAAATTATCGATTAATTAATCGTTAATTTTTCAAAAGTTAACGATTAAATTTAAATTAATCGATTACAGCCCTAATACATATATATATATATATATATATTATCGCTATATATATTGCGCCTAATCGCGTCCGAAGCCGTTTGTGTGGGTGCTCGCTATGCGGGGTAACTCCCGAAAATAAAATAAATTATATAAAATTAAATAATAAAAATTTTGGTGTCGAGATTAACAAGACGGCGTTTCTCGCTATAAAATATTGTGATTTGACATAATAGTTCGAGCTCATATTAATTTGTAAAATGGAAACAAAGTAAAAAGAGCCGCGGTTAGTTCAATGAAATGTGATTTTTTTAATGGTACTATCTGTTTGTGTGTTTATGTTTGTGTGTATAAGTGTGTGAATAAAGTGAGTGTGTGTGTTTATGTTGCGAACTAAATGTGATGAAACGGTTTATTTTTATGTCTGATAATGTTGCGCCTCTAACAAGAGTAAGTATAATTTTTTTGTAAAAAATTAAAGAATTAATATTTGTTTGCAAATTACATATTTACACTGTTTCCTTTATGTATTTTCGAGATGTATTTTATTCAGCCGTTCGAAAAAATGTATTTGCTTTGGTCTTTCTCCAGATTGTTCAACGTTAATCTACCTAACATTTTTGTTTACAAACCATAGTCATTGTTATTTTAGCGCAATATTTTAACAATATTTATATACTATTATTTTCTATTATTTTCTTTATTATCAAATACGCAGTATAATTTTCCACTTTTCTTTATATCTTTTATATGTTTAATTTAAATACTTAAAGTATTTGACATTTTAAAAGTTAGTTATAAATAATCAAATACTAATCAAATACTAACAATTTATTCAATGCATTAGAGAAAGAAAGCACATGAGTGAAACCAGATATCAAACACTATAGCTTAGCCACTGTTAATATTCTTTTTGCATAAATTAAGTCAAACATGCTAGTTAAGTTATATTTATCAATAATTCTTAGGTGGGATATTTATTTTCCTTCGGTTCTTAAAAAGTTTACAAGATTTTTTTTTCTGGAACGATTGCTCCATAAACTGCCCCAAGGAAATAGAAGGAATGAAAAAAAAATCGGTACTGTTATAGACGAAAATGGATTATATATAAGAGTTATATGCATGGACCAATGAGTGTGGGTAATAAGTGGAAGCCCTAACTTATATGTGATTTTATAAGCTAAAAAAGCTACAATGAAAAAAGGCTTGAATATAAATACAAAGAAAAATAATCCGTTATTTAAGTGAAATAAGTATCTGCCAATTTATTGCTTTGTTACTATGCTAAAAAAATATCCTATTCGTCTTGAACTAATTTCATACTTAGCTTATAAAATGGAGTGGGTGATTCAGAGCGCTTTTCCCTAGAACAAAAGGAATCAAAGATATTGTTTTAATTTTTTGATTTATGGAAAAAGAAGTTTAGCCTTGCCCATTAGATGTTTGTAACTGTTAAGGACCTTTGTTATTCTGGTAAAGTATATCGAGGAAAGCGTGCGTTATTAAAGCAGAAATACCAAAATTGATTGGAAATATTTAAATTCATCATACTTTCTATTTTTCAGACACACATATCGTGATTTTTATAAAGAAGGGGTTTGATTTATCACTACCCTAATTTCCTGATACGTTTACTCTCATTATTAAGGGGAATGTGAAACTCAAATCCAAATAAAGTTATTTTCATTGTGCCTACCCGTAGCATCGCACGGGCATTGCTCTCGTCCCTATATATATTGCGCCTAAGCGCGTCCGAAGCCGTGTGTGTGGGTGCTCGCTATGCGGGGTAACTCCCGAAAATAAAATAAATTATTGAAAATTAAGACGTAAAATAATAAAAAAATTGGTGTCGAGATTAACAAGACGGCGTTTCTCGCCATAAAATATTGTGACTTTTACGTCATAGTTCGAGCTCATATTAATTTGTAAAATGGAAACAAAGTAAAAAGAGCCGCGGTTATTTCAATGTGATTGTTTAATGGTACTATCCATCTCTGTATGTGTTTATCTTTGTGTGTGCACGTAGTTGAATTAGTGAGTGTGTGTGTGTGTGTGTTTGTTGTGAACTAAATGTGATGAAACGGTTTATTTTTATGTCTGGTAATGTTACGTTCTAACAAGGTTACGTATACATTTTTTGTAAAAAAATTACAGAATTGATATTTGTTTGAAAATTACATCTTTACACTGTTTCCTTTATGTATTTCGAGAGGTATTTTTTCAGCCGTTCGAAAAATTTATCTGCTTTGGTCTTTCTCCAGATGTCTACATTTATGTTCATCGTTAATCTACCTAACATTTTTGTTTACAAACCATAGTCATTGTTTTTTTAGCGTAATATTTTAACAATATTTATATACTATTATTTGCTTTATTATCAAATACACAGTATCATTTTACCACTTTTCTTTTTATCTTTTATATGTTTAATTTAAATACTTCATGTATTTGACATTTTACAAGTTAGTTATTAGTTTTAAATAATCTAATACTAACAATGTATTCAATGCATTAGAGAAAGAAAGCACGTGAGTGAAACCAGCTACCAAACACTATAGCTTAGCCACTGTTAATATTCTTTTTGACTAAATTAAGTTTAACATTCTAGGTAAGTTATATTTATAAATTAAAAAATGCATGAAGCAAGTGATTAGTGATGAAAGCAATGCCAATGATTCTTAGGTAGGAGATTTATTTTCCTTCGGTGCTTAAATAGTTTACACGTTGTTTTTTTTCTGGAACGATTGCTCCATAAACTGCTCCAAAGAAATAGAAGGAATGAAAACAAAATTTGGTACTGTTATAGAGGAAAAAGAATATATATAAACGAATATATAGGAGTTATATGCACGGACCAATGAGTGTGGGTAATAATTGGAACAGCTATTTTTACATTTAGTACAACTTTATGACCTTTTGAAATGTACCACTTATTGGTGGGGTAAGAGTCAATAATATCACCCAACCCTGGATGACATAAACACTATAGCTTAGCAACTGTTTTTATACTTTTTGCATAGATTAAACTAAATCAGCAGGGTAAATTTTAAGCCCAGACCTTGCGATTCAAAATGTTTCTCTAAAACAAATAAAACCCATGCACACCTTACTTAAGCATCAAAATTCGTATAAATAATATGCTTTTCCCATAAAAAAATCATTGCTAAGAAAGGTATTTAAGAGCTAACAAAGCTAAAACATTCATTAAAAAAATAGTTACATTTCTAGAACAATGAGTTGCGTGGCACACACTTCGGGTATAAATTGTACGGTTCTTTAAGGTATACATATATTTAGTGTAAAGACATATCGCGGGTACTACGACTCATATATAGGTATTAGCTTCAGAAAGTGCGTGCTCAAGCGAAAAAATACACTAAAAGCAACTGATATTTAGACATAACAGCTTGATTTTATTTGAGCAATATTATGCAACGAGGATAAAGTTTTGTATAAAGACTGATTTCAAAGGCAGATCATGTGGTTTACTAAATGGCAGTTTTCTTTTAAGCTGTATACACTTTCTTGAAAAACATTATTTTTAAATTATTCTGATTTAATATCAAATGCCTAAAAATATATGTTATATATTAAGACCATTACCAAATATGTCATTTTATAAGCTAAAAAATGCTACAATGAAATAAGGCTTAAATACAAATACAACGAAAAGTAATCCTTTATTTTAGTGGAACAAGTATCTGCCAACTTATTGCTTTGTTAATACTAGAAGAAAAGAATGGAAAGTCCTTTCAAAATGACGTAATTTATTAGAAAATCAATCTCTAGGAATTTAAAAAAAAACAAACATTGTTTTTATGTTAATATTCGTGTGAAAAGAAAGTAGGTACTGTAAACCATATTTCAATCCTCCACTAAGCATACATATTCAAATAAATATTATCTGGCTCAAATAATAACTAATTCGTCTTTAACTAATTTCATGCTTAAAATATACAATGGAATTGGTGTTTTTCAGAGCATTTTCCTAGAACCAAAGGAATCATATGGAAATATATTTTTATTTTTTTTTATTCATGTGAAAAGAAATTGAGCCTTGCCGATTAGATTTTTATAACTGTTAAGTACCTTTTATATTTTGTAGGAGTATGTTATATAGAGAAAAGCATGCGTTATTAAAGCAGACATACCTAAATTGATGGTTAATATTTAAATTCATCATACTTTCTATTTTCTCGACACACATATCGTGAATTTTATAAGACGTGGTTTGATTTATCACTACCCTAAGTTTCATGATGCATTTACATTAATTTTTAAGGGAAATTTGAGACCCAAAACAAAATAAATTTATTTTATAATTGTGCCTACCCCTGTTCTGGCAAAAAATACACTAACAACAAATGATATTGTGACATAACAACTTGATTTTATTTGAGCAATGTTATACAACGATGATAAAATTTTGTATACAGACTGATTTTTTAAAAACTATTCTGTTTTAAAATCAAATGCCTACATAATATATGTTATATATTAAGCCCTAACTTATATGTCATGTTATAAGCTAAAAAAGCTACAATGAAAAAAGGCTTGAATATAAATTCAAAGAAAATTAATCCGTTATTTAAGTGAAACAAGTATCTGGTAATTTATTGCTTTGTTACTATGCTAAAAAAATATCCTATTCGTCTTGAACTAATTTCATACTTAGCTTATAAAATGGAATGGGTGATTTTAAGAGCTTTTTCCTAGAACCAAAGGAATCAAAGATATTGTTTTAATTTTTTGATTGATGGAAAAAGAAATTGAGCCTTGCCCATTAGATTTTTGTAACTCTTAATGACCTTTGTTATTCTGGTAAAGTATATAGACAAAAGCGTGCGTTATTAAAGCTGAAATAACAAAATTGATGGGTAATATTTAAATTCATCATACTTTCTATTTTCTAGACACACATATCGTGATTTTTATAAAGAAGGGGTTTGATTTATCACTACCCTAATTTTCTGATACGTTTACACTCATTATTAAGGGGAATGTGAAACTCAAATCCAAATAAAGTTATTTTCATTGTGCCTACCCGTAGCATCGCACGGGCATTGCTCTCGTATATTATATATATATTAAATATAAATATATAGAATATAGAAAAAAGTTAGATAGATAGATAGATATATATATATATAGATAGATAGATAGATAGATAGATAGATAGATAGATAGATAGATAGATAGATAGATAGATAGATAGAAAGATAGATATAGATATATAGATACATATAGATAGATAGATCGATAGATAGATAGATATATAGATAGATAGATAGATAGATAGATAGATAGATAGATAGATAGATAGATACATAGATAGATAGATAGATAGATAGATAGATAGATAGATAGATAGATAGATAGATAGATAGATAGATAGATAGATAGATAGATAGATAGATAGATAGATAGATAGATAGATAGATAGATAGATAGATAGATAGATAGATAGATAGATAGATAGATAGATAGATAGATAGATAGATAGATAGATAGATAGATAGATAGATAGATAGATAGATAGATAGATAGATAGATATATAGATAGATAGATAGATAGATAGATAGATATATAGATATATAGATAGATAGATAGGTAGATAGATAGATAGATAGATAGATAGATAGATAGATAGATAGATAGATAGATAGATAGATAGATAGATAGATAGATAGATAGATAGATAGATATATAGATAGATAGATATATAGATAGATAGATAGATAGATATATAGATAGATAGATAGATAGATAGATAGATAGATATATAGATAGATAGATATATAGATAGATAGATAGATATATAGATATATAGATAGATAGATAGATAAATAGATAGATAGATAGATAGATAGATAGATAGATAGATAGATAGATAGATATATAGATAGATAGATAGATAGATAGATAGATAGATAGATAGATAGATAGATAGATAGATAGATAGATAGATAGATAGATAGATAGATAGATAGATAGATAGATAGATAGATAGATAGATAGATAGATATATAGATAGATAGATAGATAGATAGATAGATAGATAGATACATACATACATGTATACATACATACACACATACATACATAGATACATATAAACATAAATATATAGATAGATGGCCAAACTGTTGAAATGTATTATGTCAACTTGCCATATTTTGAATGATCTTGTTTGCAATTGCAAGAACCCATGGTTTTTTCCTGAAACGAAAAACAAATAATGCATGTTGTTTGCTAACATTTTTTTTTCCTTGATAATTTTACGATATCTTGAATTGTAATCAAATCATGTAATTCCAACTTGAAAAAAGGTTAATCATGTTAATTAAAAAAATATATTTTATATTATAATAAAGAGATTAATATATTTATGAAGTATTATAGCTAGGGGTTAACCAATATATTAGCACCGATATTCGGATATTGGCAAAACCGCTATCGGTTGCATGTATAGGTCCAGATATTGACGTCACCGACGCTTCATAATATGTGATATTTTGACAACAAACATTCAGAAACAAATTATCATTTAGATTTATACCTATCTAAACAAATTATTGTATCCATCATGATATCTGAATTGAAAGAACAAAACTTGTACCAGAATAATATGTACAGTCATGGTACAGCGTGCCATGTGCTATGATATTGTTTGAGTTAATGTTGTTTGTAAAAATAATAAATTAATAAATATCTATATTTAAGATTATTTTTGTTTTTATTTTTAAAAAAATGATGTGTTATTTTATCCCAATTATTAAGGTATTTAAAGTTGTTTCTTTAAAAAAATCTCCGATCCATATCCCTGCATATTTTACGAGAAAAAGAAAGAAACAGGAAAATAAGTGACGTAGAATCTACAGTGACTCCGAAGGGGGTCGCGACGGGTTTTCTTAGGGTCGCCAAAAGTCAACTAAAAATATTCACTATAATGCAAATTCAATCTGTTTTGTAAAAAAAAATATCACAAACATACACACACACATAAATATATATATATTAAGGCTGCGGAAATTATCGATTATTTTCTCGATAAATCGTTAAAAATTTTAACAATTAAATTATTTTTTAACGTTTAATCGACCCTTCACTTACAAATTATTTGAAGTCTAAAAGTAAAAAAAAATAGCGGCCGATAAATAATACATTTCCTGACGATTACACGAACATTAAGGGTTTATAAAATTGACTGACGGGAATGTTCAAAATGTTGATAAAGTTTGCCTATCATCGACCTAACACTTCGCCTACGAAGATAAAACCAAATGAAAAGCATATTAAGCTAATGGCAGTAATGGAGTCTGACTCAGAGACAGAAAATTCTGCCAGATCTTCTGATGAATTACTGCGTTACAAAATGGAGATGAAAAGTTCATGAATCTACTAACCCTCTACAAGGCTGGAAACTTAATAAACACTGATATCCGATAATGTCATTACTTGCCAAGACTTTTTGTTCATACCAGTAACCTCATTTCCATGTGAATGATTGTTCAGCTCGGCTGGTTATAGTGTAAAATAGACCCGCTGATCACTTGAACCAAATAATGGCAAATAACTTGTATTTTTCGTAGTTTGTTAACAAATCACATTTAAAGGAAACATTCCAGTGTTATTTAGATTTTCAACAAGACCGTGTAATAAGTGCTACTTATGACATCATAAATTTTAATTTTAGGCTTTAATCGAAATTAACGATTAATTGATCGTTAATTTTTCAAAAGTTTACGATTACATTTAAATTAATTGTTAACAGCCCTAATATATATATATATATATATATATATATATATATATATATATAGGCTATACACTTTTCAACGTTTAAACAAATGTCTGCTCCATTAGAGTATGAATATAATATTTCAATTTAAACTAATATTAAAATATTTTAACCAATTATTTAGATCAAGCAGTTTAGTTTTATATTTAGTTAAAATATAACAATGCTTTTGATTGGAATATATCAATTGGATGATAACGTTTCTCTCTGAAATCATATTTAAAAACATGTCTAAACATATATTATTTGTAATAAACTAATTCGTATTGCTTTCTAGATCTTTCTCACCTTTCAAAACAGGACAAGTCTGCATGAACTGTTTCAAGATATTAGGTACACATTCTTTCCACCACGTAGCCAAATCTTAAATAATAACGGAAATTTTTTAATAGATATCTCACGATAATATCACAATCACATCGATCCTCCTTTTTGATGGCAAAATGATTGTGGGGATATTTAAAAAAAATATCTTTAGTTTTTAAAGAAGAATGGTTTAAAGATCTATATAAGAATGCTAATCTTAATTAGATTGCAAAGTCCGTAGTATTTTGTAACGAGTTTGATCTAGCTTGACTTACATTTGTGATAGTCAAATATTAATCAATAAAAGGTAACAAAAATACGTGTTAGGGAAAATCCAATGTTACTCACATATTTTAGTTTTTAAAAAATCTATTGAACTTACGTCAGCACCTCGAATAGTTATTGCACTGTTTAACATTTTAGCTATGATGTTAAGAAATTGTCATGTCAACATTTTAAAAAAGATATTTTAAGACATAGGAAGGTCAACATTTTTAAAACTGGCTAAATATTGTTATTAAAATCTTAATATTTTGATTGTTTTAATTTCAAAATAATTTCTTTGTTTCTTTACACACACGAACATGCACACACAGACATGTATATATACACTTTTCAAATTTTAAACAAAAGACTGCTCCATTAGAGTATGAATATAATATGTCAATTTCAACTAATATTAACATAATTTAAATAATTGTTTAGATCCAGCAGTGTAGTTTAACATTTAGATAAAAAATAACACTGCTTTTGATTTGAATATATCAAATAGATGATAATAATTTTCTCTGAAATCATATTCGAAAACATGTCTACGCATATATTAATTATGTATTATAGCCTAATTCATTATGGTTTTCTAGATATTTCTCACCTTTCTAAATACGACACATCTGCATGAACTGTTTCAAGATATTAGGTACTATTTTTTCCAACACAAAACTAAATCTTAAATAATAACTATTTGTAACGGAATTTTTAAAATTTATATTTCACGATAATGACAAAATCACTTCGATTCTCCTTTGTGATTGCAGAATGGGTGTGGGGATATTTTGAAACATTATATATTGTTTAAAAAACAATGTTTTGAATATTTAAATTAGAATTTATATCTTAATTAGATTGCATAGTCCGTTGATTTTTGTACACAATTTGATCTAGCTTGGATTACATTTGTGATTGGTAAATATTAATTAAAAGGTTTAAAAAAAAATTGCGTTTTATAATGCGTTTTAGGGAAAACCCAATGTTACTCACTATTTTAGTTTTTAAAAAAATATAAAAAAAAACAATTGAAATTACATCATCACCTCGAAAAGTCACACGCATTGATTTACAACTTAAGTATAAGATCAAGACAGTGTCATGTCAAAATTTTATAAACACATTGTTAAAACATCTGCATGTCCACAATTTAATAACAGGCTAAATATTGTTATTAAGATCATACCATTTTTTATTGATTTAATTTCAAAATAATTTAATCGTTTCTTTACACACAAACATAAACACAAACATATTAGAGCTTCGGAAATTATCGATTAATCTCTCGATTGTTCTTTAAACAATTGTAACGAATATTTTTTTTTAACGATAAATCGACCCACCACTTATAAATTTACTGGAAGTAAAAAATAAACAATTTCAGCCGATAAATATGAACTAATTTCCGACGATTACACGAACATTTTGGTTTTAAAATATTGACTGACGTGACATTTCAAAATGTTGATAAAGGTTCTGTGTCCATCGAGAGAAATAATTTGCCTACCATGCAATGTTCCATCTAAGTATAAGCTTCGTTGGTCCATGTGTTAAGTTTAAAAATAAACTCGTGGGCAAAGTCGCACAACGTCCATTTGTGTGCAATATTTTACAAAATTTGCTGCGCGGTGATTCTAAACTCCTGCATGGCGCCGGTCAAATATCTGCGCAGCCGCGCTGCTTAAAGGGAACATTGCTACCATGGTTCTAACACTTCGCTTGCATATCACCTGGAAACCAAACATCCACCTCAGTATCAGAAACATCAGCGTGGACATTCTAAAGCTATGTTAACTATTGGTCAGCTCGGCTGGTTATATTGTCAATAAGACCCGCTCACCTCTTGAACCGAATAATGTCAATACACTTGTGTGTTTGCGTTGTTGGTTACAAGATGTCATATAAAGAAGACATTACAGTGTTTTTCGATTTTCGACAAGTACGTGTAATAAATGTTACTTATGACACCATATATTTCATTTTTTTGACTTTAATCGAAATTAACCATACATTAATCTTTAAATTTTTCAAAAGTTAACGATTTAACTTAAATTAATCGTTAACAGCCCTAATATATATAGGCGGTCAATCCTCTTCACAACTCTCTGTCTTTAGTATTGCTTATCAGCTCCGCTGGTGATTGTACCCCATGCCATCTAGTCAGCCCATCCATCATCTTTTCTCTCTGTCAGCCGCGATCCCTTTACGCTCGATCTTTCCTTTTGTTACCATGTGTTCCAGCCTGCCTCGGCTCGTGATGTGTCCTAAAAATCTAGATTGTCTCTTTCTGAAGTTAGACATAATTTTTCTTGTCTGGCCTTTTTCTTTAAGAACTTCTTCGTTACACCTCTTCTCCGTCCATGGTAATTTAAACATTCACCTAAAGAACCACTTTTCACAAGCCTCTAAACGTTTCTGTAATTTATTTGTGACTGTTCAGGCTTCACATAGATACAAAAAAACTGGTCCAATGCAACACTTAAGCACTCTTTTCCTCACTTCCATTGATATGGATTTGTTGTTCAGGAGATTTTATTGAATACTGCTTTGTCTTGAACTATTCTGCTTTTTATCTCAATTGTGCATCTTCAGTCTGAGGTCAACATTGTTCCCAGATATTTAAATTTGGTGACTTGCTTTAATGTTTCTCCATCTACTACTAATCTACTTTCTGGGTTGGTTTTCCTTTTGGATATTACCATTACTTCTGTTTTGTTTTTGTTCAATATTAAGCCTTTGTTTGCACTTTCCTTAACTATTTTGTCCAACAATCCGTGTAGTTCTTCCTCGCTCTTTGCAATTAGCACTGTATCATCTGCGTATCTAAAATTGTTCAAATTGCAACCTCCCACATATATTCCAGAAATGCCCTATATATGCTTCATTATGTATTCGCTGTAGAGGGAAAAGAGGTCTGGTGACATCAAACATCCTCGTCTCATCCACAGCTGGATTTCTTGATAGCTGCTGATCTTCTGGTCAAACATTATTGCAGCTTATTGTTGCCAATATATGTTCTTTATGATTCTACGATCTTTACCATCTATCTGTATAATTTCAAACATGTCGATCAGTTGGTTATGTTGTACTTCATAAACTAATTGTTGTTAGTGAAAACAAGACCAAGTTCAAACTGCAACAGCGACCTTGTAACTCTAATAGGGACACTACGAAACAAATTAAAGAAAATTAAGAAAGTTAGAATCAATACCCAACTTAATTTATAGTTAATTAAATCAGATAAAGTTTTAAGAGAAATATACAACACTATTATCAGGAACATATATAATGTAATAGAGAAAATAGAAAACATCGACACACAATGGGAAATGCTAAGAGACTCCATTCACCAAACATCACAAGAGGTCATATCTGTATTTAAAAGAACTGCCAAAATTAAATGGATGAAAGATGATATCTTACAAATGATGGACCAAAGAAGAGAGACAAAACATGATAAAGATAAATACCATGTTGTAAATCTGGACATAAGAAAAAGATGTAATCAAGCAAAGGAAGAATAGTTGGCTTCAAAATACAAAGAGGTGGAACGACATTACAAAGAAAACTCAAGAGACATGTACAAAAGAATAGATGAACTGAATGGAAGAAAGACAAACAATGGGACATGCTGTTTACAAAAGAGATATCATAATGGGTACAGAAGTTAAAGTAAGAAGATGGAATGAGTACATCCGAGATGTATACAGTAATGACAAACAAGAACCAAAACCTAAAACCAACAATGATGGACCACCAATAATTCGTGCAGAGCTCATCAAAAGAAAAACAACAAATCTCCAGGGCCAGACGATTTAACAAAAGAAGAACTAGAGGCATTAGATGAGACTGGAATAGATGCAGTAGTAAATCTTTTAAAAGACATATACAACACAGAATATATTCCAAGAAGAGCTTAAAAGATCAATCTTTAAAGCACTACCCAAAAATGTCAGGTGCAGTGGAATGTGAAGACCACAGAACAATTAGTCTTATGAGCCAGTTTCTAAAGATCTTGTTAAGAATAGTCATGAAAAGAAATAGACCCCGTATCATCCAGGAAATATCAGAACAGTCTTGTTTTTGGGGATGGCAAAGGTACCAGTAATGCTTTATGTATGATACTAATGATAGCAGAAAGAACCATAGAGGTCAAGGCAGACTTGTACGTGTTCTTTTATAGACTACAGCAAGCCCCTTGATAAAGTACAACAAAACCAAAAAGTAATTTAATCGTTAACATGTTTTACCAAATAATCGAGAAGTTAATCGTTATTTTCAAAACCCTTAGACATATATATATATATAAATATATATTTATATATATATATATATATATATATATATATATATATTAAATAAATTTACCCTCAATTATCCTGCCTAACGCTAAGGGACATCACTCAGCTTTATTTTTAAAAAAAATTGAAATATAGACTTAAAAATCATAATCATTTTGTTTTCCAGATTAACATTAACCAAACAACGCATGAAGCCTTCACTTCAGCATTTGTGTTGTAAACAGTGATGACTGACTCAAAGAGTTATTTTTTTGTGCAGTAATTTGGTGCGCTGCTTTCTAAAATTAGTTAACAAATCGTGTGGTGAAGAAATATTATATAAACTAGCGTATCAACCGTCAAAAATGACGGAAGTTTTCAACATAAATACAAATCAAATTAAAATATTACGCAATACAGACTTTAATTTATTTGATTTGTTTTTATTTGATTCATTTATTATCATATTGAGCAATTTTAAGTGGAACGTTCGAAAAGTGTTATTTTTGGTGCAGCACTATAAAACAAAATGGATCGCAGTGCCATCTAACAGCCTTACAAATTTCGCATCACCACCTAGTTACATCCATACATACAGACAACGGAAATTATGTATATTGATAATTTGTATAAATTTCAGGAATATTTCGTATTTATCATACAAGAATAAGTTACTTGGGCTTTTGACCAAAAAAGTGGGTGCCGTAGACGCCCTACAAGACCTATTATAAAATACTTAGTGTACATTTCAGGAAGTTTAGTATTACGTTTTTTATCACACAAGGACAAGTTAGTTGGGCTTTTGAAAAAGGTGGGCGCTGAAGGCGCCCTAAAAAAGTGGGCGCCGCAGCACAACATAGTATATATAAATATATATATATATATATAATATATATATATATATATATATATTAGGGCTGATAACGATTAATTTAAATTTAACCGTTAACTTTTGAAAAATTAATGCTTAATTAATCGATAATTTCGATTGAAGCCAAAATTGAAATGCATGGTGTCAAAAGTAACATTTATAAAAAATCCTTGTCTAAAATCGAAATAGCACTGGAATGACATTTTTATATGACATTTTTTTAACCAACAACGCAAACAGACAAGTGTATTGACATTAATTGGTTCAAGTTCAAGGGATAAGCGGGTCTTATTGACAATATAACCAGCCGAGCTGAACAATCGTTCACATACTTTAGATTTGCTCAGCTGAAGTTTCTGATACTGTAGTGGATGTTTGGTTTGCAGGTAATATGTAAGCGACGTGTTAGAACCATGGTAGCAATGTCCCCTTTAAGCAGCGTAGTTGTGCAGATATTTGACCGATGCCACGCAGGAGATTAGAATCACCGCGCAGTGATTGCACTAAAATGGACGTTGTGCAACTTAGCACACGAGTTTTTTTAAAACTTTGCACACGAACCAATGAAGCTTAGACTTAGAGGGAACATTTCATGGAAGGCAAACGATTTCTGTCAATGGACACAATAACCTTTATCAACATTTTGAACTTTCACGTCTGCCATTAGTTTTAAAACTAAAATGTTCGTGTAATCGTCCTAAAATTATATTATATTAAGGGCCGAAATATTTTACTTTTTGATTTCCAGAACATTTATAAGTGGTGAGTCGAATAATCGTTAAAAAAATGTAATCGTTAAAAATTTTTAACGATTAATCGAGAAATTAATAGTTAATTTCCGCAGCCCTAATATATATATATATATATACGAGCACAATGCCCGTCCTAAGCTACGGGTTTGGCACAATAAAAATAACTTTTTTTGGTTTTGAGTCACACTTTCCCCTTAAAAATGAGTGTAAAAGCGTCAGGAAATTAGGGTTGTGATAAATCAAACCCCTTTTTTATAAAAATCACGATATGTGAGTGCATAAAATAGAAAATATGATGAATTTAAATATTACCAATCAATGTTTGTATTTCTTCTTTAATAACGCTTGCTTTTCTCTTTATACTCTAGCAGAATAACAAAGATCCTGAACAGTTACAAAAATTAAATGGGAAAGGCTCAATTTCTTTTCACATGAATAAAAACATTAAAACAATATCTTTCCATATGATTCTTTTGGTTCTATGAAACGCTCCCCAAACACCCATTCCATTTTATAGTCTAAGCATGAAATTATTTTAAGACGAATAGGATATTGTTTGATCAATATATATTTATAGGAATATTTATGCCTAGGGTTGGGTGGGAAATTGGGTTTATTGGTTTGAAAAACACATTTTCTTTTCACATGAATAGTAACATAAAAAGAAAACACTTTTTTTTTGTCTTAAAGTTCTGAGATATTGATTTTTTAATAAATTATGTCATTTTAAGTGAATTCCCACTCTTTTCAGCTAGAAATAACAAAATAATAAACTGGCAGATATTGTTTCACTAAAATAACGGATTATTTTTCTTTGTATTTATATTTAAGCCTTTTTTCATTGTTGCTTTTTTTGGCTTATAAAATGACATTCATTTTATCGCCAGAACACGCACTTTTTGAAGCTAGAACCTATATATAAGTCGTAATACCAGAGATATGTTTTTACACTTAATATATGTACAATGTACACCTTAAAGAACAGTACAGTTTATATCCGAAGTGTTTGCCACGCAACCGCATTGTTCTAGAAATCTATTTTTAATGAATGTTTTAGGTTTCGTTAGCTCTTAAATACCTTTCTTAGTATAACTTTTTTCATGGCAAAAGCTCTCCAAAACATTATTTCTATTACCAGACTAAGTATGACCGTAGTCAAACGAATAGGATATTTTTTTAATAAGCCAGAAATTATTTATGTGAATATTGATTCTTAAATAATGTGTGTATGGGGTTTATTTGTTTTAAAGACACATTTTAATCGCAAGGTATGGGCTTAAACTTTACCCTGCTGATTTAGTTTAATTTATGCAAAAAGTATAAAACAGTTGCTAAGCTATAGTGTTTATGCCACCCAGTATTGGACGATATTATTGACTCTTAACCCACCAATAAAAGGTTACTTTCAAAAGGTCTCAAAGCTGCCACTCAATATAAAAATAACTGTTCAACATATTACCCACATTCTTAGGACCGTGCATATAACTCCTATATAAAATCAATTTTCGTCTTTAACAGTAACGATTTTTTTTCAATCCATCTATTTCTTTGGGGCAGTTTATGGATCAATCGTACCAGAAAATAAAGCACGTAAACGATTAAAGCACTGACAGAAAATATATCTCCACCTAAAAACATTGACATTGCCTTTCATCACTAAACGTCCGTTCCATGTACATTATTATATTTATAAATTTAAATTACCCATCACGTTTAGCTTAATTTATGCAAAAAAGAATATTAACCATGGCTAACCTACAATGTTCAGTTGGTATCTGATTTTATTCATGAGCATATCTCTAATGCATAGAAAAAATTATTAGTATTTGATTATTTATAACAATCTTTTTAAAAGTCTAATACATTAAAGTAATTAAATTTAAGCATATATAAGAATGTAACGAAAAGTGGTAATATGAAACTGTGTATTTTATAATAAAGAAAATAATAGTATCTTATCTCCTTATCTTATCTGTTTCAGACGCTCCTTCTATTATTTTTGGTCCCATAACCTCGTGGTCGTTATAACCCCGTAGTCGTAGGGGGGTCTAATGTTTCCATTAGAACATTCTCGGGCTTGATAGACCTGGAGCGCCCATCCCGCTCCAGGTCAGCGGATGACTTTCTTAGCGTTAGTCATTCATCATCATTTTTATAGTGGCTTTAACGTGGAATCGATCCCACGCCCCTCAGCTTGTGAGTCGAGCGCACTATTGACTTCGCTATCCAGCCGCTCCTTCTATACAGAAGATTATTGCGTCCTACGCTTATCTATGGTTTGTGTTTAGTCCTGCATTTTTATTAGAGATTTAAATGTTGATAAAGTGTTGGTTTTCCTGGATTCTTCAGGCAACCCATTCCACGCCCGAATTCCGGACGGGAAGAAGGAAAACTTGTATGTGTTTGTTCTTGCATACGGAATAAGAAAGGTGTTTTTATCCTTATGTCTATCTGAGGGTTGTATTAAGTTATCTTTGTGTTGTATTTCTAAATTAGAATTAATTGCTTTATGTATGATTACTACTTTGCTCTTGGTTCTTCTATCCTCTAGTGTTTCAAGGTTTAATGATTTAACTAATGGTGTTATTCTTGTCAGTTTCGAATATTCTCCAGTAATGAATCTGGCAGCTCTTTTTTGAATTTGTTCTAGTTTATCAATGTTTTCTTTGGTGGATGGGTCCCATACAGAAGATGCATATTCTAGTACAGGTCTCACCAAAGTGAGGTAGCATTTTAGTTTTATATCTCTATTACATTTGTTAAAGTTTCTTTTTATAAAGCCTAAGGTTTTGTTTGATTTTTTAATAACTTCATTGACATGGGGATTCCATGATAGTTTCTCATTTATTAAGACTCCTAAGTATTTTGCATCTTTAGTTTGGGTCAGTTCTTTTCCATGAATGTAATATTTTGAATTTATTTGTTTCTTTTTCTTTGTTACTCTTAACAGTTGACACTTTTCTGGGTGGAAAGACATACTCCAGTTAGTTTCCCATTTTATCAATTCATCTAAGTCTTTTTGTAAAATTTTGCTATCTTGTTCTGATTTAATTGTTCTATAGATTATACAATCATCAGCAAATAACCTAACTTTTGTACCTGTTGAGATGTTGTTGGGTAAATCATTTATATAAATTAAAAAGAGTAAGGGACCTAGCACAGTTCCTTGTGGAACTCCTGAGTTAACCTTTATTGGTGCAGATTTAGATCCATTAATTATTACAGTTTGCTCCCTGCCCAAAAGGAAGTCTTGGATCCAGTGATGTAAGGAACCTGAGATTCCAAAGTAGTTAAGTTTTTTAAGTAAACTAAGGTGGTGAACTTTGTCAAATGCTTTTGAGAAGTCTAGTAATATTGTATCTATTTGATAATTTTGTCTACGCATTTAAATATTGTTAAAATATTACACTTAAGAAAACTGTGACTGGTTGTAAACAAAACGTAAGGTAGATTAACGTTTAACATAACACTTTGGATCAATTTTAACCCACTTCCTCATAAGCTAGCGAGCTGAAAATTTAGCAGGTAGTTTCGTACCAATGATAAAAACAATGTATCAAATTTCAGATCGATCGCATGTACCGTAATTAAATTATTGATTTTTTAGATTATTTTATTTATTCCTATGTATCATGTTATTTTTTGAGATAGAGCGTACGCGGTGCGTATTATATTGAACAACCTTTCTGTCGCGCAATAAGGTGCGTATTTTATTGACAACACTTTTTCATAAACATATTCCTGATCGGTGCGCATTATATTAAACATGTTTTACGACACAACTGCAATTTTGTATTTTTGGATGGTCTTGCGCTGCGTATTATAATGAACATTCTTTTAGTTACTTCTCGTACATAAAGGATTTATAGTCAAAAACTTGGTTTTTTTACGGTTTTTTAAAAATAAATCCTTTATATTAACTCGTGGTGTCTGTGTTTGAACCCTTTTGCTTGCTTGATTGTCGGTCGCCAAAACTTTGGATCGATTTTTAACCCACTTCCTCGTAAGCTAGCGAGCTGAAATTTTGCAGGCAGTTTCGTGGCGATGATAAAAACTATGTATCAAAATTTCAGATCGATCGCATGTACCGTAATTAAATTATTGAATTTTTAGATTATTTTATTTATTCCTATGTATCATGTTATTTTTTGAGATAGAGTGTCGCGGTGCGTATTATATTGAACAACCTTTCTGTCGCGCAATAAGGTGCGTATTTTATTGACAACACTTTTTATAAACATATTCCTGATCGGTGCGCATTATATTAAACATGTTTTACGACACAACTGCAATTTTGTATTTTTGGATGGTCTTGCGCTGCGTATTATAATGAACATTCTTTTAGTTACGTCTCGTACATAAATGATTTATACTGAAAAACTTGTTTTTTTACGGTTTTTTTATTTTATGTTAATATCCGGCTGTGTGTTTGTATAAGTAAATCATATTAATTTGTAAAAATAAAACAAAGTAATAAGGCAAGGATTTGTTCCCGGGGCCTAGGGCGTCCCTGAGTCACCCAGCTCCGAATGGGTACCTAAAACTAGTTAGGCGGCTGGGTAATGCGTGGAACCCACAAAGCCGTGGCCTGTGAACGCTGCATCACTTGCCAACAGATCATCTCTTATGGTCTGTGGGTTCAATTATCTTCTGCCTAGAAGGAGCGTCTGTATTGATAAGATAAGATAATAATTTAAATATAGTACATGTGATTGATATTAAATTTTGATACATAGTTTTTATCATTGCCACAAAACTTCCTGATAAATTTCAGCTCGCTAGCTTACGAGGAAGTAGGTTTAAAAATCGATCCAAAGTTTTGGCGACTTACAATATAGCAAGCAATCAAGGGTTCAAACAAACAGACACCACGAGTTAATATAAAGGATTTAAAAATCAGATTTAAATAACCACGACTCTTTTAACTTTGTTTCCTTTTTAAATCCTTTATATTAACTCGTGGTGTCTGCGGCGGACCTTGCTTGCTTGCTTGCTTGTCGCCAAAACTTTTGATCGATTTTTAACCCACTTGCTCGCAAGATAGCGAGCTGAAATTTTGCAGGCAGTTTCGTACCGATGATAAAAACAATGTATCAAAATTTCAGATCGATCGCATGTACCGTAATTAAATTATTGATTTTTTAGATTATTTTATTTATTCCTATGTATCATGCATTTTTTGAGATAGAGCGTCGCGGTGCGTATTATATTGAACAACCTTTCTGTCGCGCAATAAGGTGCGTATTTTATTGACAGCTCTTTTTATAAACATATTCCTGATCGGTGCGCATTATATTAAACATGTTTTACGACACAACTGCAATTTTGTATTTCTGGATGGTCTGGCGCTGCGTATTATAATGAACATTCTTTTAGTTACTTCTCGTACATAAAGGATTTATAGTCAAAAACTTGGTTTTTTACGGGTTTTTCTTATTAAATCCTTTATATTAACTCGTGGTGTCTGCGGCCGACCTTGCTTGCTTGCTTGCTTGTCGCCAAAACTTTTGATCGATTTTTAACCCACTTGCTCGCAAGATAGCGAGCTGAAATTTTGCAGGCAGTTTCGTACCGATGATAAAAACAATGTATCAAAATTTCAGATCGATCGCATGTACCGTAATTAAATTATTGATTTTTTAGATTATTTTATTTATTCCTATGTATCATGCTATTTTTTGAGATAGAGCGTCGCGGTGCGTATTATATTGAACAACCTTTCTGTCGCGCAATAAGGTGCGTATTTTACTGACAACACTTTTTATAAACCTATTCCTGATCGGTGCGCATTATTTTAAACACGTTTTACGACACAACTGCAATTTTGTATTTTTGGATGGTCTTGCGCTGCGTGTTGTAATGAACATTCTTTTAGTTACGTCTCATACGTAAAGGATTTATAGTCAAAAACTTGGTTTTTTACGGGTTGTTTTTATTACAAATTAGTATGAGCTGAAACTATTACGTCAAGTCACAATATTTTATGGTGAGAAACGACTTCTTGTTAATCTCGACACCAAAATGTTTATTATTTTTAAGTCGCAATTTTCAATAATTTATTTTATTATCGTGAGTTACCCCGCAGAGGGCTTCACATTGACTGAATGACGGACGCGCTTAGGCGCAATATATATATGATATTAGGGGACTGCCGAATATCCGGAATGCCGGATATCCGGACCAAATATTGGGATTTTCGCCACTATTTGGATTCGGCAAATACCTATGGCAGATCCGAATAGTATGCGAATATCAATGTAGTAAAGAATTTTTAAAATTAAATTAAATTTATATTTATTAGTTTATAAACAAATATATAAAAAGTATGAAAAAGTAAAAAAAACACAATAACCAGAAATCAGTACATTTAACAAGAATTTTCTTCAACAACACAAAGTTTAACCGGAAATTACTAACTAGTAACTAATTTATTTACTTATGTTATTAAATAATTTTCATTGTTATAGCTGATATATTAATTGTAACTTAAAAAAATAATAATTTTAAGTTAATTTGTAAGTAATAGTTAATAGTTTATACTATAAACTATATAGTTAAACAGGAGCCTTGGAAATTTGCACAGACTGAGAGTTGGCTTTTGTTTTTAATTTCTTTGTCCTACGTTGTACGTTGACAGTAGTCAATCTTTCAATGCTTTCAATTCAGTATTCAAATTTAAACATTTTACTTATATGATCTAAGTTATATCAGTGTAATAATTTTACATTCATTATTGTTGTTTTTTCCGTTGAACTTTAAATGGCTGTTGCAATTGTGCTTTGATTTGCGAACTTTAAAAAAAATATTGCTTATCTTACCTGTTATATCTTATTCAGTCTTATAATTTTACGCTCTATTCTATTGTGAATATAATAATTATACAAAATAAGTTAATTAATAAATTAAGTTATACATTAAATTATTAATATATAACAAAATAAACAAATTAACCAGGAGTTGGACTTTGTTTAGCAAAGGAGGAGAGGGTGCTTATTTCCCACTCCCAGCCCCGGCAATACTAACCTTGGACCACTTATTGGGTGGAACTATGCAAAAGCATTCAATCTGCTGCTGCTATCAGGGATATATTTAAAAAAACAAAACAAAGGCATAAAAAAGGCCACTGGGCCCACGACATCAAAGTCAGCCCCAATCAAGACAAAATCAGGTGAGATTATCCCAGAACGAGACAAGCAGATGCGGCACTGGTCTGAGCACTATCTAAAACTCTATGCGACACATAATGTAGTAACTGACTCTTCCATAGAAAGAATCCCAGATCCACCAGTTCTATATCAGATTGATGCTCCACCGTCACTAGAGGAGCTTAGTAGGGCTTTCGATCATCTGAGCAATGGGAAGGCCCCAGGCAACGATGGCATTCCTGCAGAAGTCCTTAAGCACGGTCAGGCAGCACTACTGATGCCTCTGCATGAACTCATATGCGATTGCTGGGAACACGGTCACATCCCACAGGTTATGCGTTACGCCATGATAGTTTCGCTTTATAAAAACAAAGGTGATCGCATCGATTGCCATAAGTATCGTGGCATCACCTTACTGAGTATTGTGGGAAAAGCTTTTGTCAGAGTGATCCTTGCACGCCTGCAAATTCTGGCACATAATGTCTACCCGGAATCACAATGTGGTTTTCTGGCTGGCTGGTCAACCATGGACATGATCTTCTCACTCCATCAGCTACAAGAGAAATGTCGGGAGCAACAGAAAGCCCTCTTCGTTGCCTTCATAGATCTAATAAAGGCACTTGACCTGGTCAGCAGCAATAGTCTGTTACGTATATTGGAGAAAATAGGATGTGCGCCGCAGCTTCTCTCCTTCATCGAGTCCTTCCACACCAACATGCAAAGCACAGTGCTCTTTGATGGTGCCAACTCAGAACCCTTCCCAGTTTGTAGCGGAGTCAAACAGGGCTGTGTACTGGCTCCAACACTCTTCGGTATCTTTTTCTCGATGCTACTGCGTCATGCTTTCGAGGACTGCTTCGAGCGTGTAAACATTCATACCAGGATGGATGGAAATCTATACAACATCAGCCGTCTCCGTGCGAAGATAAAAGTGGAAAATGTTTTAATTAGAGAGTTGCTCTTCGTGGATGACGCAGCCCTTACCTCACATTCAGAGATAGGTCTCCAGCTTTTGGTCAATAAGTTCTCAGAGGCATTCAAGGATTTTGGTCTAACGATAAGCCTCAAAAAGACCAACATTATGAGACAAGGAAAAGACTGCTTGCCAGCAATCTCCATTGAAGGAAACACCTTGTATTTCGTCGAGTATTTTACCTACCTTGGCAGTAACATCACTAGCACACTCTCCCTGGAAAAGGAAATTGAAACCAGAATCGGCAAGACTGCATAATTAATGGCTAGGCTGAATCAAAGAGTGTTAAACAATGCACAACTCACTGATAGGACGAAAATCACTGCGTACCAGACCTGCGTGCTCAGCACACTTCTCTATGGCAGCGAGTGCTGGACGACCTATGCCAAACAAACAAAGCAACTCAACAGCTTACACTGACGATGCTTGCGCAGGATTCTGCACATCAAGTGGCATGACAAGATCATGAATGTCGAGGTACTCAGAAGGAGTCATATGCTGAGCATGCACTCAATCCTGAGTGAGAGGCGCCTGCAGTGGTTGAGACATTTCCTCAGGATGATCTCGGAGCGCATTCCAAGAGCCTTGCTTTACGATGAGCTGGCAACTGGTAAACGGAAGAGAGGACGCCCCGCTTGCGCTTCAAGCAAGTCTGCAAGAAAGACATGACTATGGCGCAGATTGACCATAAAAGGTGGGAGACCATTGCTGAGGAGCGCATCTCCTGGCGGGCAAAAGTGAGCTTCCCTTACAGCCAGGAGCGAGGAGAAAAGGGCCAGAACAAAGGGGAAGGGGGGTAGAGGAGCAGGAGGAAACGCCATCATCCCATGAGGATGGACGGATGCCAAAGAAAACAAATTAACAAGCGTTGATCCATTCAAATCTGGACAAAATATAGTAAGATAATCAATTTCAATACGAGAAAAATATATTAAGTTAAATAGTTACAAGTATAGATATTACTTTACTAAATAAGATAACAAACTAAGTTATATAACAGCATATTAAACTTAAATTGTTTGAATAAAAGAACAGTTATATTATGGTTTAGGTTACGACTTTTTTTACATCACACTACACACTCAATACAACGGGGTTCGCGTGGTACACAATACGGAATTTGTTGAACTTCTTCAAGTTCGTTCATTCAAATCATTGTAAAATGTTCATCGTTGACTTTGACAATGTAACAACTTCGGTAGCAGATAATCTTCATTTTTATGATAATAAATATTTTAATAAATAGTATGAAATACTTGATATGAGGTAGTAAAGTACAACCTATTAGCTCTTACACTTAAATGTGGAGATATCCGGATCCGGAATCCGGATCCGGCAGATATTGATTAGGGCCAAAACTATCCGGATTCGGCAAATAGTAAAAAAAAACATATCCGGATGATTCCTAATATATATATATATATATACATACATATATATATATATATATATATATATTATATATATATATATATATATATATATATATATATATATATTAAGGAGATAACTATTATCATTATTTTAAATAATGAAACTGAGACACCTTGCATTGGAGGAACAATTTTATGCAGATGACAGTAGCAACATATTTTGTTTAATTGAAAAATCCCCCCCCCCTTTTTTTTTCATTTCTTTTGTTCACACTTAGCGCTGTTTGACTATCGGTTTCAATTTCACATTTAATTTTCATATGACGTTCTATGCTGCTTTCAAAAACATTCCAGTCAGCTTTTTCCATTTGTTTATAAACAAGACATTTAATGATGTTTTTATTCCCTTTGTTTTGATCCCAGCTTGACCTTGTGAACTCGCGCCAGGATGGGGCCAGTTCACTATTTATACATATTTTAAAATTGTTATAATTTATTTTCTGTGCAAATATATAATATATATTCTGGAATATTTTAGAATATTGTGGAATATTTTTGAATATTTTGGATGAACTATCTCGTTCTCAGTGCAAGATTGCAAGTCTTACAGGGAGGAAGAAAAGTGCAAGATATTTAAACACTTTTAAACCACAGTAAAATGTCTTATAGAATTTTCTGCAACGGTTTTAAAATCAAACAGGTGTATTTGGATGAAGAATCTACGCTCATTTTCATAACAGAAAATGAATCCAAGGATTCCATCTGTTGAAAAGCTAGCCAATCTCACACAGATGCCGACAAACCGTCAAATTATTGGAGACTTTACTTTTCTGAAACGGCGACTGGATCGAATCAAACTTATGATTAGGGATATAGAATTAGACAAGATTTTCCACTATTATCCAGTGCACTCATCAAAAAGAAACTCAATAGTCTGATTGATCTACATGAAAAAAACAAAATTAAACCGTCTGATAAATTCAATGCAACACTTTCTCATTTATTTGATGTTACCAACTTTAATGGAGAGTGTAAAAGCACAGATGATAAAGAGCTCTACCAGAGGCAAGTTAAGAGTGGAGAAAAGATTGGTTATTCAAAGGTCAAACAAGCTCCTTTGGAATCAATCCACCCAAGAAAACGAATCCGACTATCAAAAACTCAACATCAAGCCAGCTCTTCTCAATCGCAGCCTACACAATCACATAGAGCTGTCTCAGGTCTTTGGATTCTGAAACCTCTGCTTCTTCACCCTAGTCGCCAACCTCTTCTTCCACGTCATCTTCTCCTGAACGCAAACCGAAACATCAAAGAGCAAGCACTACATCATCGGGTTTACTAGGACAAAAAACAACATTTCTACACATTCCTTCATTGACAAATAAACAGAAAACTATGCCTCTCTTCAAGCTGACTGCCATTTCGTTGTGACAGAGGATGTTAACACATGGCGAGATGATTTCATGTTCTTATATGAACTATGTCAGGCTTATCGTCAATATAAAACAAAATCATTTTAGCGTAGAATCAGCTGGAAGAAACTCCCAAATTTACGCCAGGTAAAATGGAACGCATATGTGATATATGTTGTTATAGCATTATTTCTGATACCAAAGTTGCGCAGCATCCTTGCTCCAGCATGCGGCTTTATCTGCTACGAATGTTCAAATGCTTGGTTCCATTGGCACACTAAAATAAAGCGTCCTTCAATGAACTGTTTACCTCATTTATCAAGATAAAATTCAAGAAGGCAATTAAGTGTTTAAATACGTATTGGTCAGTTGTGGAGTCATTTATTGACATTTCCATATCTAAGCAATTTGCTGAAAGTGCTGTAAAACTGTTAGAGGAACTTCATGCCAAATCCAGAAAACTTGATTTTTTTAAAATTCTGAAGTTCATTGAAAAAAACTTTTTTTAAACATTTGTTGTACATTTTGTACAGACTACAAATGGCTCTGTACCTTATTTTTTAATAAAATTTGTTTAATTATTATTATTACCCTTTTGATAAAGCTTAACAAAAAAATAATTTAATAAAAAACACATTTTTCTTTTTTTCTTCCGAACAGGAATATCAAAATTGATATTTATATTATTCAATTACACATAAAAGTTCCTGGATTGTAAGTGGTTTCATAATTTTTTTTTGTTATCACCCTAATATATATATATATATAAATATATACTAGTGTATTACCCGTCAAAAATGACGGAAGTTTTCAAAATGGATATATTTCAGTTTTTGTAATTGTCCCTTTTGCCTGAAAGCTGCATAGTAAATAATCAGAAAATGTAGAGACCAAGAGAGAAAAAATACGTCTCTTTTCCATATTGAACAATTTTATGTGGACGTTTGAAAATAGCGTTTTATCTGGTTTTTGTTGATTTTGTTGTTTTTTTTTGCAGTATTTTTTTCAGCGCTATTTTTTTAGCGGTGCGCTTTCTAAAATCTAGCGTTACGAACGGACATAGCAGAATATATATTTTGATTATATATACGAATATATGAGCCATGAGAAAGCCTCCAAGCTGAGGATTCGCGTTATATAAGTTTGCATGAATAATAATGATATAATCAAGATAATAGTAAATGCATAGTGAATTACACACAGCTTAAGGTGATACTACAGCAAAGAAGTTTGAAGTTCGAAGTATTAACAAATATTGCTTAAGGGTCAGCCGGACGTTAACTTGCGGCATTGAATAGTGCGCATCAATTATGAGTGCACCAATAATACAGCACAGTGCCTTAAAAATAATTTATGTGACTGTAAGGTGATCCACATCAAGCACATATGTGATTTGAAGCAGTTTAAGCTTCATTGATGCTTATGACTTATCAGTTTATTCGCCCATCGATCCATTCATTATTACCACAACATTACCAAAACATGTAAAAAATAAAATGTAATTTTTAACACATGTTAATAACAAAGAACTATTTATTTTGCATGAAACGTAGTAAGCAAAGTTTGTCACAGGATAACAGAAAAGATTAACTTATCAACTGTTAATCATATTTACAATTTAATATAAACGTGTTAGTAATTCACATAAACTTTTTTTATTATTGTCAAGTCAGCACCTTTTCAAGATCTATTTTGACTTGTCAGTTTATGCACCCATTGGTCCACACATTAGTACCTTTACATTATCAAAAACATGTAAATAAAAAATTGTAACCATTTACAAATATGAATAACAATGAACTATTTATTTTGTATGAAACCTTTGAAGTAAAGTTAATCACTGGATAAAAGAAAATATTACATTATCTTCAGGTAATTGTATATAAAATTTAATATGCACGTTTTAGAAATTGTAATAAACGTTTTCATTATTGTCACGTCAGCACCTCTTCCAGTTCTATATTAAAAGCTAACAATTATTATTCTAGATTAGTCTAAGGCGCATTAAAATATTATATGTAAATAACAATAAAAAAAAACTATTATGGGGAGGAGTCCGATTTTTAAATATTTTATTTTTTTAAACATAAAAATATGCAATCTCAAAGTGTATAAAAGAAAAAGAAATGCTAAACAGAAGCACAAGCTGGCAAATTTCATTTGCAGTAATAAAAAATGGCTTTGTAGTTCAAAACGCATCGAAACTTGACAACCAAACGACAACCAATTGTAAATTTCATGAACAGAAAAACGAATGTTATATATTTATATAGAAAATTAAATTTATAATTCAGTACGTAATATTGACATGGACACATACACAAAAAACGGACATTTAATACAAAAAATAATAATATTTATCAAATAAAACATGGCTCTTTTTACTTCGTTCACTTCACAAATTAATAAAAGCTCAAATAATGACTTAACGTCACAATATTTTATGGCTAGACACACATTTTGTTAATCTCGAAAGCAAAATATTTACTCCTATATTTTCATATTTTTATCGGGAGTTACCTCGCATAAGGTCACGGACAGACGTGACATTGCAAATTATATAGTTTTATACTTTTCAACGTTTTCACAAATGGCTGCCCCATTAGAGCATAAATATAATATTTCAATTTAAACTAATATTAAAATAATACACCCAATTTTTTTAGATCCAGCAGTATAGTTTTATATTTAGTTAAATTATAACACTGCCTTTTGTTTGAATATATTAAATGGATGATATCTATTTCTCTGAAATCATATTTTAAAATATGTCTAAACATATATTAATTATTTGTTATAACCTAATTCATTATGACTTTCTATATCTTTCTCACCTTTCAAAACACGACAAGTCTGCATGAACTGTTTCAAGATATTAGGTACAATTTTTTTCCACCACGTAGCCAAATCTTACATAATAACGAACATTTTTTAATAGATATTTCACGATAATATCACAATCACATCGATCCTCCTTTTTGATGGCAAAATGATTGTGGGGATATTATTACTAAAAATAATTTTAGTTTTTAAAGAGTAATGGTTTAAACGTTTATATAAGAATTCTAATGTTAATTAGATTGCAAAGTCCATAGCATTTTGTAACGAGTTTGATCTAGCTTAGCTTACATTTGTGATAGGCACATCCTATATAATAAAAGGCTATGTTCTGTCCCGTCAACTATAGTGATTGGTCTCTCAAACACACATGACTCCTACAGCCAATCATATCAAGTTAAAGCGGACGATCAAAAAGAAATATTTTTGGTGCAGTATTTCTTCCAAGACTTTATTTTGAGTTATGAGCGTTGGGATTTATAGTGAAAAGTTCTGTTTTTACGAGTTATTTATTTTAACTATAATGAATAGTATTTTTGACGTGATGCACATGTATGACGGTCGAGACGGCTGTTGGGGGGGAGTTACAACATGCCACCGAACGGGTTTGGTTGCTCGTATTAATTAAAAGGTTTAAAAAATACGTTTTAGGGAAAACCCAATGTTATTCACATATTTTAGTTTTAATAAAACATATTGAAATTACGTCATCTCCTCGAATTGATTAACTCATTGATTACCAATTTAACCATGATGTTAAGACATTGTCATGACAAAATTTTATAAAGGTTTTGTTAAGACATTGGCATGTCCACATTTTATAACGGGCTAAATATTGTTATCAACGTCATAATATTTTTATTGATTTAATTTTGAAATAATGTGTTTGTTTCTTTACACACAATTAAGTTTGCACGGAAATTTCACGGGTATAAGTTTACAACGAGGAACAGGTTTACAAATGTAACGAAATGAACATGTTTGAAAAATTAATTTGTAGGGAACTCATTTGTAAACGTCATGGGACCACAATTGGTGGAAAAGTCGAGAAACAGCTAGAAACGGAGTTGGAACGCAGTTTATAGAAACGACGTCTAAAGTAAGAAAGAATTATGGTAACCAAATAAACAAATGGCATCCTTGATCGACAGTTTGTTTAATGATTTCGTTAATTCGAGTTTTGAAAGAACAAATGCTAAGTAACTTCATAATTTAAAGAGATACTCACTTAGTGCATTAGATGGTTGGATAAAATAATACCTATCACTATTTTTTTAGCCAATATTATTAATTATGATATAAGTTTCAAATATGTTGATGGATAACATCCAAACAGTGTATGTGTGAGCCTGACAAGATGTCACAAAACAACGAACGTTTCGAAAAAGGGCCTTCTTCAACGAACAAATAGAAAGAAAAAAAAAGTTAAGCTAATTAAATAGAAATTAAAACTTAGCTGCGGTGAAATCCAGAGCCCAGAGAACAATAGCAGGAAGATGTTAGTAAAAGATTATATTGCAAAGGAGAGATTGTGCATGACGAATCATTAGCATGTAAGTGTAAATAAAACATTCATCTCATGTGATGCAAAGCCCTGTTGTTCGTCCATCGTGGTCGACGATGGCCACTCTCATTATATTTGTATTGACCTGTGCTAGGCCTTCACATGTGTTCTCTGGTGGCTTATTAACCCTATTCTGGCACGAAATTGGCGTCCGCTTGTCGGACAAGAGATGAATGGGATCACTTCAGGAGGGTTTTTGGATGCGGTCCTTCCTGGCTTGACGTTTTGACTTGGCAGCCTGTTGTCTATTAGCCTCACAGACAGCTGCGCTATTCCATATCATAGGGCGCCAGTGGGCTCAGTTACTGGCTGCTGCTTCCAAGGAGTCATGTCCAATGTCGAATTTCCTAAAATTATTGGATATGCCTGTTCTTCAGTCCTACCCTGCCGGGGTGTGTTTGTGCAGAAGACCATGGCGGTGACAGACATGTTATCAACATCCATATGGTCACGTCCATTTAAATGTTGGGATACATTTTTTGTGTAATCGCACGTACATTGACGTACATGCTCCGCGTTACGACAAGAAATTAACCTCCCCGTCTCAAATATGTATTTCACGGATCAGCACTAACACACAATAGTGTAGACCACATTGCAACTGGTTAAAAAAGCCATTTCTTATCTTAAATGTTCCCTTAGGGATGAACATCAGGTTCGTTTAGAACAGTGCTTCTTAAAGTGGTGGTCCGCTGACCGGTGCCGGTCCGCAGAAGTTACCAAGAAAGGACATTTCGCTACAACGTCAGAACAGGGAAAATAGTTCACCGGTCCCTGGTGCAATGGAAAAATATTCCTGTCGGTCCGCAATACTAAAACGTTTGAGAAGCACTGGTATAGAAGACGACGGCCGCATGGTTTAGTACAAAAATGGGAGAATTTAATAAAAAGGCGGCTGTATACAAGCAGGTCTCGCAGATTGTTATCTCTTGAATACAATGAGGGGTGGGGGCGGAGAATACGTTTTTAATCTCAGAATCCGCGAGGAAGATGGCACGGTTTTAAAAAAAAAGATTTGTTTGGCCCTTGTGTTGTACGGATGGTACGTGAGAATAATGTAGCGCCTTTCCCTATCGTAACTAATGCGTCATTCAAAGACGTCGGGATGAGTGAATCTTTTAACTCGCTGAAGCGCAGATTGTAGTATACATTCAGAATAAGACATTTGTCTAAAAAATCCTCCATTTCCAATGCCTTTTACAAAAATGTTATCTAAAATTTGACACAGTCTACGGGGGCAAAGAAGTTGAGAACATCCCTATAGAATTTAAGAAGTGAAGAGGGATATGGTAGGTAACAATGGCTGTCAGTAGGTTTGAAGTAGGTAGAAGTGAGGATGTTTTCTTTCTGAAGTGTGACAGTTATATCCAGGAAGTTTACAGATAGTTCAGAAATCTTAAAAGTGAACCGATTGGAGTGGTGAAAAGAACCTAACAAATCGATAAACATTTCAAGGGTACTTCTCTCCATATGAGTCAGCCCAATTTCAACATCAATATACCTCTTGTAGAAATCGGGGAGGCGGCAGTGTACTATTGTTCCACTTTGTGTTCGAAATGGCTTATGAACAGACGTGCAAACCTGGGTCCCATTTTAGTCCCCATAGCAACCCCACTGATTTGGTCGAAGAATTGGCCATTTATGTTTTTAACATTGGGGATTACAATCAATGTTTTAATTTCATTTCAGACATATTTATTATTAAAATTGTGTACAGCTTACTTATAAAGTTAGAAATCCTGAACCAAAATGATATTATAAAGATTTGATACATATGTCATTACTGAATTGCCCTGATTTAGGATAAATTGTCGCTAATTTCGACAAACATCGTGTGCGAATCTAAAGGAGGACATCCATTGTATAAAAATATAACACTTTCGTGCGGAGAAAATAGGAAAGCTAATGAAAGTTGAAAGTAATTTAATTAAAAGAAAATTAAATCACATAGCCACTACATATTTATGAATTTATGTTAAAAGCCTTATATAAAATGTAGTACTGGTACTGCTTAAAAAAGTTTATTCGATTAACTCTGGACAAAATTTATTTGATCAATCGATTAATTTCCAATCATTATATTTTTATTACACATGTATAGATCCTGTTTAATCGTGATTCGTTTTTTTCGCAAAATCAGTAAAACGCGGTAATTCTATGGATCTCAAATTTTGTTACGTAACACAGTGAATTATTTCTGTTATGCAAGAAAAAAGGAAGGAACATCTCTGTGTTTACGTTTGCACGTCTAAATAATTAATAATAATAGGAGGGAAAAGTATGTAAGTAACGCAAAATATAAATTACTAATAAATTGGAAAAAAAGACGTCATAGATATCATAATGTAACATGACAGAACGGCTGAAAAAACTGTTGTCACCTAATGCTTAAAACTATTTTTGAAAAATCGAATTTTTTAGGATATTAATTGCACATTCACATATTGGTTAATTTTGTACTTTAACATCGTTTTTTTTTAAAGAAAAACCTTGATTACGGCTATTTTTAAAAATAAAAAACCTAGAAACATAGACAAGGTCGAAAAAAACCTAGATCTAGGTTGAAAAACCTACCGCTGACAGCACTGGTTCACCTTTGCAGATGAAGGTAATAATAAAACGATGCACTACAATGAATCATTTCTATTGCGCCATTCAATCACTGAAAGTATCTAGGCCAATATAACTTATCCACAGACGGCACAACTTTCATTTTCCCTTCATTTTAAAAAAAAGCGATAATCATCTTGAGCAGAAAATATTGATAGGAGGTTTTATAAACACTTGGTATCTAAGCGCCATTAAAATATGTTTAGTTACAACTATATTTTAACCGGATATAACTGTGCTGGACAGGTTAAGTTATACTATAGGACAGGATGTTGACATATGTGATACCCACAGTGCTGGATTTATCTGTTTGCTAAACAAGCTATAGCCTAGGGCCCCCTAATTATTTTTTTCATATTTGGCACTGACATATAATATCTGGACTACAAAAGGGCCCCCCATATCTCAAATATCTTAAGGCCCCATCAAGTCTAAACTAGGCCCTTTTGATCAAACTTGTATAGTTTTTTTTTGTTTTTTTTTACAATTTTGTTAATGTTTCGTGGTTTGATTAAATGCTGTTTATCCAATGAATGCTATTGATAATGAATAATGCCCGATGATGTTATTGGTGATATTGATAAATATCATGTGTCACAAAGTAAAATATGTGATATGTAACGTTACAATGTGTGACTTTGATGTTACGAATATAAATGAAGGAAAATAGATTTTAAAAAATAAATAAACTATAATTAATATGAAGAGTAATGGCGAAAATTAAAAAAAGTGCAGTCGATATCTCAAGTGATGGAAGTAAATGACAATTTGATTCATATAATTATATTAATTGCTCTTTGAGCAGAATGAATAGACGTTTCTGGTTGGATTTAGTTTTGAGATGCCTGGTTTTGTATAAGGATTATTTTTCAAAACAAAACTATAGTTAAACTTAGAAGTTTTAAATTATGTTCTTCTTTTTAGTCCGCTTATAAAAACGTGGTTTTTAAAAATCATATTTGTTTCCCTTTAGGCCTTCATTTGTTTACATGGAATATTTTATGAGCTGGGAGTTGCTACTTGTTATATTGAAGATAATTTCGTACGTAATTCTATTTGCGTTGATGATATTGTTGACAACCAGATATCTCATGATATGGTTCAATGTTTGAGTTGCTTGTGTCAAAAACTTTTCACAACATTTAAAAACATCACGGTCAGATTGGCGTTGAATCGAGGAGCAGAATTGAAACAAATTCAACATTAAGTTGAGCAAATCACTTTATTAGGATCCATAATCCAAATATGAATTTAGTTTTCTAAGTTTAGTTTTAAAAAAGATGTTTGTGAATTTAACGTTAGGGTTAGGTTTAGTTTTATTTGAATTGTTCGTGTCCGGGGCATAGCAAGAAAGATGGCGGCCATATAACGTGGATATGTCAAATTTGGTTTTACCTAAATTTGTATTATATATTTGTCTTGTCTTATCTATAATGACGCTCCTGCTATACAGAAGATTAATGCATCCACAGACCTTGCCAGACTGTTGGCAAGTGATGCAACGTTCACAGGCCACGGCTACACGCATTACCCAGCCGCCTTTATTGTACATTCGGAGCTGGCTGGACTCAGGGACGCCCCAGTCCACAGATACAAATCCTTGCCTGCACATGGATTCGATCCCGTGACCATGGGTTAGCCAGCCGAGAGCGCATGCCACTCGACCACCGTTGAAGCTCTGAAATAAATCAATACAATTTGCATATAAGTCTTTAACTATATTTTATATAAAAAATATTTTAATAATACAATTTCTTAAATTGGACATAAAATTTATTTTCTTAAAAAAATGTGTTACGAAAAGAAATTATGAAAATATGTAAATTTGACTAAAATAAAGAATAACTATGTAATGACAGCTTTAGCCTCTGTGCCGAAACATATTTATAGATTGCATTAGTTTTTTACTTAATTTAATGTCGGCAACATTCTTAAGACATAAAACCAGGTGTTGTTCAATTGTAAACAAATAAATGTGTGAGTAGGCGACAGTTTAAGCATCGCTAAATACATATGTATACCATCAATACCTGTTAGTGTGTGTTTTTGTAAGGATACATAAATACGTCTATAATCTGTGAGTAAGACGTTCAACTTTTTTTATAACTTATCACAAAGCTAAAATATATTGAAATATGTTTTAGATTGTATATGTTACGGATTGTACTACTAATACTGGGAACACTTTGTAAGTACCACAAAAACAAAAATGTAAGCCTTAAGACAGATAACTCCATTGCTCTAGTTGGATTAAATATAGGGAGGCGTTATACGGAGATATCTCCGAATAATGCCAGGCGTTATACGGAGATTTCTCCCAATAACTCCCGGCGTTATACGGAGATTTTTTTTTAAAAACAAAAACAATTTATGTTCTAATTTAATATATATGTACCTATCATAGCTTAAAATTTATTTCAAAAAGATTTATGATTTTAAAATTAATTTGGTAAAAGCAAAAAGAATGGTGCGCTCGATAAATTGTATTTAGGTTGCTATATTTGTTGTTTTTTCTATTTTAATTTAAAAAATAGACAACTAAATCTAACCCAGACCCTAAAACTGAAACTACAACCTTAAAAAAAAGACTCAAAAGAAACTCTTTTTCTATTTTAATTTATAAAATAGACAACTAAACCTAACCCAAACCCTAAAACTGAAACTACAACCTAAAAAAAAACCTCAAACGAATCTCGAACCTCCACCTCTCACTTCAAGAATCTAATGTCCTAACCGTGAGATCACAGAAGCTGATGAAACAGTGTCAATTTTTTAAAATCTTATATCCAATTGGCAAGTAGTCACATGACCAGCCAAAAAAAATTGCGTATGACGCTAAGAATCATGGGAAATATCTGTCTATAACGCCTAGCGTTATACGGAGATATCTCCGAATAATCACTTCGTTAAATATATATATGTATATATATTAATATATATATATATATATATTGTCCAGTATTTGGTATACTAGTCCGTTTAATGGACACACCTTATATTTATATTAAAAGATTAATGTATATCTTGTCTTTTGTAATATTTCGTTTTGGCATCAATTAAGATATATTAATAACTATTGCCCTAAACTTAAATTAAGGGTATTTAGAATAAATATGTAAAAAAATGCTATAAAATCAAAGAATGTATTCGCAAGACTTTACATCGAAATATTGAGAGGTTTAAAAAAAAAGTCGTTATTTCGAATATTTTAAGATATGGGCTATGTATCAGACTTTAAGTATATACCTTTAAACATAAACAATTTCTTTTCAATTTAAGAATGAATTCACTAAAACTCAGTGCAGTTATATAAACAATCGTTTTGTTAGGTAAGTAATATTATCTACTTTATATTTACTTTATTTTATGTTTTGAATAATTTGACTTTATTATTTTTAAATTCAGCTGCAAATATCTCTAGCTAACTTTTTTTCTCTAGAGCAGCATAATTTATTTTTAAATGCAATGCACATTATTTTATATCCATGAATATACGATATAAGTTAATTAAGTGTGTTGCACGCAAAGCTTAATGGCACGATTCTAAAGCTTGTAAAGTGCAGCAAAACTCAGCGCGTAGTTTTGCCAGACAATTAGTAAATGTGACCTAATGTATCTCATTCTACATCTATTTATTACGAAATATCTCATTGGAAAATAATATAAGGGGTTAAAATAAGTGTGGGCTCCCAAAGTAAAAAGCTATTTTTTTTTAAAAACATCAATAAAATTTTATCACAAAGTGAAGTTTAAATTCTCAGTCAAAACAAAATATATCCTTAATTATATCTCTCATTTTTTATTTAGTTTTGTTTCTTATAATTTCAGCAATTCCTATTTATACTTGTTATCATTTTAAAAAAAGGAAAATGCTTCATTTTACAAATGTAGCCCCCAACATTAATCCCTTCCAATCCTTACAATTTTAATTATTTTTATTGAATGTTTCTGTTTTTTACTTAACCGATTAGGTAGAGAGAGTTTAGGCAAATTATTCGCTTTGATAATTGCTCATAGCTATACATTTTCATATTATTTTAAACAAAACTATAAAACAGGTCTGTCTTTGGTCGACTGGGCAGTTATAGTTCAATTCCTTTAATTTACATGTGCAATTACGGTTCATTTTAAAGTCGCTTTTATTTTCTGTATAGTTGAATTTTTTTCAAATTATTTCGATATTTATTTTATTTATTATATTATTTATATTAAATTCTTGTAGGACTGCGACTTATCATAATCAATAAAATTTCAGTAAAATTTTTACAGATTCAGTAAATTAAATTAAACATTGTTTTGAAGAAAAGGTCTGTTAGGCTTGCCCAGCATAATACTAGTTTGTATTGTTCATTTTCATTTGCAAGGGAAAGAAACATTTCTTGAAGGTATAATAACACGTTATTTTGGGGTGGGGGTGGGGGGAATGTTCATATTAACAAGAGTAGCAGCTCCAATATATAAATGAATAAATGTCTGAGTCTATATGTCTTTCTCTAGGTATGTCTGTTTGTCCTTAACGCCTTACTAAAACATTCATCCGATCACTATGACACTTTTTCAAGTAGTTGAGTACACTCCGGCAAATGTAACTGACGAAAGAAAAATGTAATACCACTCACTTCACGTCCAAAATTTAATTTTTTCTTTATATAACCTTTATTTAATTAGTACTTTTCTACTGGGTAAAGTTATTTTTTGTTAACCAAGCATAAGAACGATGGTCCATGTTAAAATGATATAACCAAGTAGCTCTATATAATCATTCTTTTTTGGGCCGGGGGCCCAAAATCTTTTTTTATAAAGCTTAATATTTCATTCCTCATTTGATTTTACACGATCCTGACAAATATAAATAAATATATCCATAATAATTCATATAGAAATGAACAGATGCTGCAAGCTTATAGTCTGGCACCGATGAATTACGTACATATAGCGAAAATATGTAAACCCAAAATTTATCGTAAATATGTGAGTCTTTCTATTCCTTGACTGTGTCAGATGTTTTATAATTATTCTTCGTATCTTATATTAACAGGGCCACGTGAGACTGCAATACAGTATTACTTGGTCATGTAAATAAACAGCGACATTGCGTAACAGAAGCAGTTTCTTCTGAAGAGATATGTTTTTATACGTAAGAAAAACATATAAGCTATATATGCTCATTTTTGTTATACATAAAAACAACCAACTCAATGAAATTATAGACATACTCATAAACATAAAAAAAAACAAACAAACAAACAAACTTAAAAAAAAACAAAAAATAAAAAAACTATTTGACACATTTAATTAACAAACGTCTTAAGCCTTAGAAATAAAAACCTAGCTGTGGTGAAATCCAGAGCCAAAGAGAGCAATGTTCTCTTTGGCTCTGAATTTCATTTTTTTATCTTGATATTCGTTTTATTTGTGTAATATTTGTTCGTTCAAGAAGGCTCTTTGCCGAAACATAAGCTGTTACGTCCTGTCAGGCTCACGCATACCCAGTTTACATGTTATCCATCTGTTAATCTATAAGCCTGATTGCAGTCTCACCCACATTTTATATACGCCCTAGACTTGCGCCCATTAGTAGAAGATGAGCACGTCAGCCTTATCAGTTTCCTTCTAAGATCGGAGTCCGAGCATATGTAATACAAACAAATGTCTTACATGTGTTTTCCCACCGTTATTTGAAAGTTAATATATTTAATTGTTTTTGTTGTCCATGGTTATTTAATAATTCTTGTTTTTAAATGTACGTACACAAAACGAATGCATTTGATGCATAATTATGTCTCTGTGTTTACAAACTAATTTGACAATGATAGAAATATCAAACTAGATAACTGATTTATCAATTGTAGCATGTTTTAAAAACTTAAGATTTGTTCACCTAAGTAGTTTAGGATTTAAAAAAAAAGAAATATCAACGTTTTTGTCCACAAACTATTTGGTGACATCGTATCTTCGAAAATAAAGATTTAAAAAAAAATGAAAATAATAATAAAATACATCTGGGTCTAATAGTTTATCTGAAACACTTAAGCATATAGAAACATTTTACTCTGAAAAAAAAAGTTTATAAAAATTTGAAAACAAAAGGCAATGAAATACATGTTTCTGACACGTTTGATTATAATGCAAAATATTTTCATTTCATTGTGCGTAGTGACAATAACATTGCTATAAATATGTCACGAGGAAAGTACAGTGTCATTTATGCGCTGTAAACAGTAATCTCTAGAAATTTCAGAGATATGCAGATGGCTGACATTTCTTTCTTTACAATGTAAGGACCACTATGTTATCTTTTTCCAACAATATATTCGGAACGTAAACGTCAAATACTTTTACCCAACTCTGGTGGAACACATCTTTGTTAAGTTCTGTTGATGTGCTACAGACATGATACTTTAGAAAATATCAAAATTAGCAACATACATCTCTAAATATGAAATAAAATTTTGAATTGTTATAAATTCAAGAAATTAAATCCAGTTTAATGTTAAACCAATATTTGATGCGTATCCTGCACATATTTTTTTTAAAGTATTAAAAGTTTTGGCTTAAAGGAATATAAGTTAAAATTACATAGTATCGTATTTTGTTACTTTATTAAACACCATTTCTTTCTTAAACCCGGGTAAAGAAATCAATTTGTTAAATTCATAAAATGGTTGCGTTTCCAATACCAGAAAAAAATAAACTTAAAAAATCAACAAATGGCTTTATTATTTTCCTAAAATAAAATAAAATAAAATCCTTAGAACAACGATTTTGTACACAAGAGTACAGGTATCTTCTTAACAGGCTCTAATTCTAAAAAAAACATAATTGCATATGTTATTAATATTTTCTTCTTGGGATTTAAACTCAAAAGTTGATTCGATTATTTATAGAAATACATTTATTTTAAGTTATTCACTTTTATATTATTGAAATCATGGTATCGTTCTAGTGTCATTAACAATTTGTTTTTATACTAGCCACAGAATAGATTAGAAAGCAATTTATGCCTTCTGAGGTAATTCACAAGTTGCGTTATGATAATTAACACACTGCAAAAATGATAATTGTTTTCGTCTATAAGTTAAACATTTTAGAAAACAGAATTAAACATTTTGCAGTTTTTTAAAACGTATATTAATGTCTAAACTATTGATATAAAACTTATTTTTTTTAAAGATTTGACATTGAATGTTGATAAATAAGAAGAACAGAGATTGTATAAATATATATAAAAAATCATGATAGAGTACTTAAGTCAAGCAAATGGCAAATGGTTTCAGCTATACGTCTGAGCTGTCGAACAGACAAGGAAGTAACATAATCACAAGTAATAACTATACTCTTCTGACATAGTGGGAACCTGTTCACATGCATTCTACACAGTCATGTATCAAATATTCATATCAAGCATAACAGAGCTAATTGATTTTTTTATTATGTATTTCCTAAAGTAGAATGATTTCCTCATGTATGATTAATACATCGCTCTTTGTTTTTCTATCCTCTAGTATTTCTACGTTTAATGATTTAACTAATTTTGTTCTCATGTCTATATGGATATTTTCAGCAATGAATCTTGCAGCGGTTTTTTTTCAGGAATTGTTTCTAGTTTATCTATGATGGATGATGTATAGTCTAGTACAGGACTCACCAAAATAAGGTAGAACTTATATTTTATGAAAAAGCTCTGTAGGCTATCCTGAGGTAAGTCTTTAAGACAACTTATTCTTTTGATTGAATGTTAAATATTCTTCAACATATATATATTAATACAAAAAAGTATTTAATTAAAAATAAATTTCTAATACTTTGCTGAAAAAATAATTGATTCAAGAGTTACTTATCGTGAATTTACTTTATAAGCTATTGCTCCTGGTTGCTATTTCATAGCTAAAACTTTATTTGTTGCACATCATAAATAATTTTAAAAATTATAATAATATTTTAGCTAGATTATTAAGTTATTAATTTAAAATATAAATAGTGTCTTATGAATTATTTATATACCTCATATGTACAATTGTATTGTACTAACTAATCCTTGTAAACATGGTAATAGTAATATCCGTAATAAAAGGGATTTTTAGTTATAGGCCTAAACTGAAAGTAAGCCTGAAATGTAAAATGCTATAAAATGTTAACAAAATTATTTCTTTAATTTTTCAGAATGGCATTTACATCTGAAAGAAAAAAAAATATATATGTTGTTTTGATGTATTAAATTCATATGACAGTAATTTAGAGGATATTGAAATTTCAAAATATGATAAAGAAAAAGATTACAATCCCAATGATAAAACTCTTAAGTTTATATCAATTAACCACTTATCTCTACATCCTATATATATTTCAGAGGGAAGAAGAACGAGTATCATAAGTCAGCTTGCCTTTCAAATATGTATTCTAATTCCTACAAATGACTCGAAATACATGAATTGTGAGCGATGATCACTTGAATCCACTACATATTTTGTAAGTGAAGAAAATTAATGTCCCACAACAGCCTTGCCAGAATTAGGGACGGATGATTACTATCAATGGCTAAACACTAGGGTGATGACAACATATTTTATTTTTATGAAACCACTTGAAATCGAGGAAACTTTATGTGTTATTTAAGAATATCAATTGCATTTTACATTTTTTATTAAAAAGGTCCCGCACCTTTTCAAAAAAAAATAAGTGAATTTTTTTTTCTTTCAAAAAATGTAGCAATAGTCAAACCAGTTTAACTAATAACTAAATAAACTTTATTAACAAATGAGATACAGAACAGTACAAAATGTATAAGAAATGTTTAAAACATATTTTTTCCTATGAACTTCAGAGTTAAAAATTCAACTTTTCTCGATTTCGCATGAAGTTCCTCCATCAGTTTTACAGCACGTTCAGCAATTTGGTTAGATCTGGGAAAGTCCATTAATGACTCCTCGACTGACCAATGTGACTTTAAACACTTTATAGCCTTCTTGCATTTTATCTTGCTGAGTGACGTAAACAGTTCATTGAAGGACGCTTTATTGTAGTGTTGCGAATGGAACCAAGCATTTCCCCATTCGTAGCAGATCAAGTCGCAAGCTGGAGCAAGGATGCTGCGCCACTCTGGTATAAGAAAAAATGCGATAACAGCATATATCGCACGTGAGTTCCATCTTGCCTGGTGTAAACTTGGGAGTTTCTTCCAGCTGACTCTAGGCTAACGTGTAGTTGTTTTGTAATGACGATAAGCCTGACAGAGTTCATATAAAAGTCATCTCGCCATCCAGGGTTCTCGCCTGTTTTGACATCATATGTCGCAACGAGGCGGTAGTCAGTCTGAAGAGATAAAGTTTTATGTTAATTTGAAAATGAAGGAATAGTTAAGTTCTGGTTTGCTCGTTGGCTCTTGAATAAGAAAATTTATGACATGCGTCAGAAGGAGGTCGATTACATGGTGCTGACAGCCAATATACTGTGGCTTCTGAAAGCCTTTGCTCAAGACATCATCCTGCATGAGTTTTACAATCCCGTGAAAAAGAACAGTATTTACTGCGGTCGTGTCACAGATTATCAAGCAAATATTTTCCCTAGCATCTTATTCATCACTTAGCTGATGTAGTTCCTTGTGAATGGCCGCGGCAGAACCACTTTCACATTTAAGAATACCGAGTTTGATTTCGGTTATCATATTTTTCAGCAGAACTACTTGATACTCTTCTCCTTGCAATCTTTTATCAACAAACTGGAGACAATAGGGATCTTTGCTTTGAAGTTTTTGAACAATTTTTATTTTCATGTTATGTCCTTCAGAGATTACTCGTCTCCAGACACCAGACTGACTTGGAACCAGCACATCATGACCCTGTACAGCAATGGTTGCAAGAACGTCATGTGCTTTATGTGTAGAAATGTTTTTCTGTACTAGTAAACCCGCTGTTGTAGTGCGTGCTCTTTGGTATTTCGGTTTGCGTTCAAGAGAAGATGACGTGGAAGAAGAGGTTGGCGACTAGGGTGAAGAAGCAGAGGTTTCAGAATCTGAAGATTCTGAGACAGTTTTATGTGTTTGTGTGGGTTGTGATTGAGAAGAGCTGGCTTGAGTTTCAGTTTTTGATAGTCGGATTCGTTTTCTTGGGTGGATTGATTCAAAAGGGGATTGTTTGACCATTGAATAACCAATCTTTCCTGCACTCTTAACTTGCCTCTGGTAGAGCTCTTTATCCTCTGTGCTTTTCTACTCTCCATTAACATTGGTAACATCAAATAAATGAGAAAGTGTTGCAGTGAATTTATCAGATTGTTTCATTTTGTTTTTGTCATATAGATCAATCAGCCTATTGAGTTTCTTTCTGATGAGTGCGCTGGATAATAGTGGAAAGTCTAGAATTTCCCTCCAGAGCAATTCTATATAAGTAATCATAATTTTAATTCGATCCAGTCGCCGTTTCTCGCTATTAAACATAAAAGGGAAGTTTTCAAGAATTGACGGTTTGTCGGAATCCGTGTGAGATTGTTTAGCTTTTCAACAAATGGAATCCTTGTATTCCTTTTCTGTTTAGAAGATAAGGGTAGATTCTTCCTCCAAATACTCCTGTTTGATTTTAAACTGTTGCTGGAATTTTTATATGTCATTTTATTATTGTTTAAAAGTGTTTAAGTATATTGCACTTTACTTCCTGTCAGTAAAACTTGCAATCTTGCACTGAAAACAAGATAGTTTATCAAAAATATTCCATCATGTTGTAAGATTGTCCATTACATATATTATATATGCAACTGAAGCAGAAAATAAAATATAACAATAATAAAATAATTTTAACGTCTAAAGCCCAATAAGTATAATATTTTCTTAAAACATCTGCATCAGTCTTGTAAGGATTTCTTGTTTATTGCGATCAACTGGTTATGAATGTTAAACAAATGCAGAAAAAATATTTATATTGTTATTGTCACACTGACTTTATCTTTTAGGATCAGAATGGTTATTTTACGTATTCAAAAGACCGTATTGAGTTTATTACTATTTTTACATGTAGTTTAATACTATTTTTTTTAAAGTATGCAAAATAACATCTTAAAATGACAAATAAACCCGTAAAAACTACAACACTTCGCCAATCGATCGATAACACTAGCAAAAGAAGGTATCGCCCCTTCCGGAAGTCAACTAAAGCTTCTCTCACTAAATGAAGAGTTTCTACATTCTATGATTTCATTACTAAAAAGAGTGCTATCGAAGCGCGCTTCACCGCTAGTCTCAAACAGCGCTGAGTGAACAAAAGAAAATGAAGAGGTGGGGGAACTTTTTTCAATTTAAAAAAAAATAATGTTGCTATTGTCATTTGCATACAATTGTTCCTTGAATGTAAGGGGTTTCAATTTCGTTAAGAAAAAAAATTTAAATAGTCATCACCCTACTATACACTATCAAAATCATTAGCGTCAATGATATACCCTATCAAAGTCATTAGGGTCAATGATGCACCCTATCAAAGTCATTAGCGTCAATGATGCACCCTGTCAAAGTCATTAGCGTCAATGATACACCCTATCAAAGTCATTAGGGTCAATGATGCACCCTATCAAAGTCATTAGGGTCAATGATACACCCTATCAAAGTCATTAGGGTCAATGATGCACCCTATCAAAGTTATTAGGGTCAATGATGCACCATATCAAAGTCATTAGCGTCAATGATGCATCCTGTCAAAGTCATTAGCGTCAATGATGCAACTTATCTAAGTCATAGGCGTAAACGATGCAGCTTATCAAAGTCATAGGCGTCAACGATGCAAATTGTGCAATCTAAAATATAATAAATTGTATTGAATGAAACTTGATTATTTTATTTTTCATTCAACATTGATGAGTTTTAAATGGAATTGTAATTTATAATTTAAATAAAAATATATTTTTATTTTATATTTAGTTATTTTCCTTTGTGAAAAAAGTGACAATTATACCCATGGGCCATCCGTGGAACAAAGTGGAAAAGTGGGTATAAGTCCCATAAGCAAAACAAATGAGCATTGATATCAACTTCTGTACCCGAATTATGCATGAATTCCAAATGAAATAAATTACCAATCAATAGAAATAAAGATGGGATTATGAGTGATAGACACAGATACAATACGTTTAACAGTAAAGCTCGCAAGTGAAAGGAAAGGCAAAAGTTGCATGTGTGTATGGAATGAATCAAAATGTTTTTAAAACGTCACCACAGTCGTTATAACAGTGATTGAATGTATATAATTTATTTACATACGTCTATGTTGTAAACATTTTAATAAAAACATTTAAAATAAAGTATAACCTAAGAATTGATTTTAATGAGGTATACACTGTTTTATAAACGTTGCAATCACACGGTGTGTAAATAAACATTATTAAACGAAATGTTCAGTATTGTTTTAACAAACTTCTTTACCTTATTGTAAAGTCAGTATTTAATTTCAGATGAACAGAACAATGCAGGGTCAGTACTTAATGACACACTGAGCTTTTGTTAATTTTATTTATCTGTTGTAACCCCTGATTACCATTCAGTTATTAGCACTCTATTTGATGCATATAAATAATGTATACTGTCTTAATATTATATTTCATAACTTGATTATTTATTTAGTGTTATCATTTGAACTGAATTTATAATTTTAGGGAATTATTTAAAGAAATAATTTGTAAAATTACATTTGAAATAAATAATACTTGAAAAATGGTAATAGTTAGGGAAAAGATTTTTTATTTATTTATTTATTTTGTTTATTTTTTATTTGTTTAATGCCTAAAGTGAAAGAAAGCTTAAACAATAGCTTTATAATGCAAATACATTTATTTTTTCTGTTTCTCAGATTGCACGTTCCTTCTGAAAGAAACCACTCAAGAAATGAGATATTTGATATTTGCAAGCTATAAATCCAGATGATAGTGATTTGGGGCTAATGAAATTTCAACACATGATAAATACGAAGACTAAAATCTTAATAACCTTTAGCCCAATGATTCGGTACAGAAGATGTTATGAGAAGATTTTTATTGTTATAACAACGAACTACTCATCTCTACATCCCATAGTTCTGCCAGAGAAAAGAGGAATAATGATCACTAGTGAGCTTGCCTCAATAATTTATTTTACTCTTATAAATGCCCCAAAAGACAAGAAATGTGAGAAATTATCACTGGAGTCGATTGCAGATTGCAAAGTAAAGAAAAAGTATTTCCCACAACAAATTTGCTCGAATAAGGGATAGATTGTTAATTTCATTTTCTATTCGGTATCAGAAATGATTCGCATCAACGATTTAAATTGTGCAACGTAATATCAAATAAATTAATGAAAAAATGAAATGTTTATTTTTGTACTTGGTGTCTTTTTTACATGAAATTGTTAATTTATACTTCGAATAAAATGTATTTTAATATATGTTTTATGATCTGTATTGTGAATAAAAGAGTCAAATTTATACCTTGAAAACCCTGTGTGTCAACCAAAGAACAATATGGAACATTTTTTCAAGGTTATGTGATGACAAAATGAACATTGATATCATTATTTTACCTAAAGTATCCATATATGATAAATAAATAACTTCTAAGCAGTAGAACAGGGTGTGGGTTTCTGAGGACTAGACATAGATACCATTAGTATATAAGTAAATGTCGCTCGTGAGATGCAGGGCATACTTTCCATGTGTGTGGTATGGTAATGAATCAAATTCCATAACATCACCACAGTTGTTATACCAGTAATTATTTGTAAATAATATGTTTCACTGAATAATGTTTTTTTTAAAAATTCCAATGTTTATTTCAATCTATAAAACTTTTTAACATAACCATCCATTTTATTGATTTAGATACGTTCGTATTTTTCCTCATTACACCTCATGTCAATGAACAATATGAAAAGTAGTTTCAACTATTGATTTTAACATGTTTATTTACCTTGTTTTTTAAGTCAGTATTTATTTTCAGATGATGAAGAAAACAATGCAGGGGTGATCATCGGTGCAGTTATCTCAGCCATTGTTTGTGTTGTGTTGCTAGTTACACTTGCTGTGTTTCGTCTGAGAAGGCGATCTAGTAAGTTAGTTTAGACTTTTCTCTAGGTTCTTAGGTATCATAGTACACAAGGTAACTGGTCATTACACACGTGAGTTTCATCTCTCTCTCCGTCTTTTCCCTGCCTGGCTCGTCTCAACTGTTTTGTCAGGCTACTTCACACGTCTTCCTCTGTCGTCTTGGGTCACGGTTACGTCATGGATCACAGGTCGACTTTATGTGCTACTGTCTAACAATAACTTTTTCAATTAACTGCAACTATCCATTGATTTACAGGCTAGAAGTTAAAATTAATAATATTAACACCCACTTCTAATAATATAAATTATTTTCAAATATATATCTAATCACAGTTAAAATTTAAAATACATTTTGACACTAACTCTATTAATAAACTACAAGTAGCAAGATCAGAGTGAACACATTTCAACACTAATTGAATAGCCAGACACTCGAAATCCTAAGTACGTAAAGAGACATGGTCATGGTGGCTAAGGATCCCAAATTTAAAGGAATAGACCAACGCTAAAGGAACGCTTAGATTAAGCTGCCCTTGCGTTATAATTGAGCCTCTATGAGGGGAATGTGCCTGTTTTTTTCTGGAATGGAGGCACCCATCGTATCACTAAATAGAGATTCTCACGGCCATTACGTCAGTTATTCAGTTAGGGATTAAATGGTACTTCAATGTTTTAAGGTCTGCTTTGGCAGCTATATGAGAAAGAATATTTTGCTTGAACCATGCCTTCAACATTTTCTTACATTTGATTGTTCGCGAAGACGTGTTGTCTGAATGAGATTTCTTGAGTAATCAATAAACTGGGAGCTGATCATTTATCTATAAACTGGGAGCTGATCATTTATCTATAAACTGTGATCTGATCATTTATCAGACTAATAATAACGGGTAGAGTTTTGTCTAGGGTCTCTTTTCTTAAAATAACTATATATGTTTCTAAGAGATTCAGCCCTTTCTTTGTTCGGGTGAGATTTACTTGCTTATAAAAACGAAATGTATGTTTTTTGTAATTCATACAATTAATTAATATATGTGAACGAGAGTTTGCTCCGTGATTTACCTATTGCTGGTTTATGTATATGTGCTTTACGTTTTCAAATATTATTGTATAAAGAAGTTTCATGCATTTTCTGATATTTCGCTAATTTTTATGTTGTTTTTAGTGTTAGTCTTTTAATATTTAGGTTAGTACAATAGCAAAGTGTGTGCTAACATCCTGCTAATTATAAGTATCAATCAAAGCTGTTTTAAGTAAATGCTTGCATATATGTTGTGTAGAGTTTTTCTAAAGGGGTCTTGTTGCTGCTTTCTCTCAAAATACTTCCATAAATTTAAACCACTTGTTCTTTATGTTCTATTATACTTTTATAACTCTATATAGTATGAACATGAGTGGCCCACTCAGAGTGGATGGGGAGTTAGGTAACGAAATGAGTTAGCAACCAACGTAAGTTTTCATCGTTAATGAGAATATCCTGTTTTATGAAAGTCAAAATTTCTTTTAAGGGAAGTCCTGTTGTATCAATGAGTAATGTTCTTTCAAGGGAAGTGCTGATGTATTAATGAATAAATGATTTTAAGGGGAAAGTGCTGTTGTGTCAATGTGTAATGTTTACGTATTGAAGACCAGGTTATATCTAGGTGTAATTTAATTTTTATTTAACATATCAAAATATTCAAGATTGCCAGATTTCATCACAATAATGAAAAATGTGTAGATACAAAATACTAAAATAATAATATTTAAAAAATTCGTTGATTTTTTCAGATGAATCATATATTTTAGAACAATTTTAGAAACGATTTTTTTTTAAAATCTTTAATTAATCATGTTTTGTTTCTAAATGATTTCGTGTATTTCTGTTTTCAATTTACATACATTTTGAAATATATGTTTTGTTATAATTTTAACAAATAAAAATATCTACTATAGCTTTTGCTTTATACAGTTCATAATTAATATTTGTATTATTTTCAGATAACATAAAAATGTAGTTACAAGAAGGCAATAGGTGGTGAGTTGAGTATACATTAAATTTGCTAATGTATTTTATTTATTAGAAAACCATGACCATCTTCAAATAATCTCAATTTAATGTGAAACCAAAACCAACAAAAATGTATTTACCGATACATCACGGGATTATTTTTAATATATTTTTTTTAACATTATGATTTTTAATAAAATTTCAGGATATTTACCTTAGGTATTTTTTAAGTTTATAAATAAATACTCAATTTTTTGTCTTAAATATTATCAAGTTTTATTAATTATATTTTTTAACTCTTAACACTATTTATTGAACATATTTTCGTGTTATAGTTCAAGCCAAATTAAACCCTATTCAAAAGTTCAGGTAAGAAATAAAAAATTCAAATAATATTATTATTTTGAAAAAGATTGACATTTATATAATCATTACAAAATTTAAACAAAATAAGTATTACTGTTGTTAGTATCTAAACATAATTTTCTCTTGATATTAAAAAAAAACAATTTTAAAAAAAAATATAATTAATTAATTTAAAACCACTTATCACGTCAATTCAAGTTTTAACTATAATTTTAAAATTTTAGTTTCAGATTTTACAGTTTTCGTTTAAAATTTCATAAATAAAAAACCGATACTTAAATATTTAAAAACAAAACATGATTCCTACTCAGTAGTTCACAAAAGTTATTTTTTGTCTTTTATCTGCATACTCATGGAGTAGGGTGTATTATATCTGCATAATCAAGGAGTTGTGTGTCTTTTAACTGCACAATCATGAAATGTGGGTGTATTTTATGTTCCTAGTGATTAGAGCCCCATTTACTAATCAATATGAGAAACCTGTCATACGTCATGAACCTGTCATACGTAATGAACCTAATACTCAAGATGGTGTCTTCCCAAGACATAACACAAAAACTGCGATAGGATCTAATTCTTCAGACATCGAAATTCTTGGAGGATTTATTGAAAACAAACACACAGGGCAAGCATCTGAAGAGGATGTGAAACCAATGGTTAGTTACATGTTATTTGAGATTTTAAAAAAGAAAAAAAAGATAACCATTTAATATTTGTACCTTATTAACTTAGCTACAGCTTACACGATAACATATTTTATTTAATCTGAAATTTCTTGTTAATTAAATTATGATAAATATATATAAAATCAATCGCAGATATTCAAGATAACTGCTGACGAAAATATAGCCGAGGATTACTAAATTGGTAGCAGCATACCAGGTTCATGTTCTAATTTAGATGATTTCGAACTTTTAATTTTTAATGTTTTTTTGTGTTTTTTTTGGGAACTATTATTGAATTGTGGAACCAGGTTATTGGTTATGATTGGCATGAATGCATTCAAATTGCAGTCAGTCAACATCGATCTGTTATTTAGACTTATTTATTTTCGTACAAGAAAAAGCTTGCTCAAAGATGTAAATACCAACAAGTGTGCTGTTCCTGTACATTGGTACTTTGATCCAACGCAAGCGATTACCACAAACAGTATTTTCTTGCATCTCGAAGTTGGTGCATCAAATTGTCACTTTTTTTTTCTTCAAAACGCCTGACTAAAGATCCCTTGAAAAAGAAACGGTGTCAAATTGTGTACTCTGTTCATGACACATAATGCTTGCTGCATCTGTCAAGCATTTCTCGATGAACTCACTGTCAGAAAAAGGCTTCTTTCGTTTTACAATCTCCAAACTGGCATTCCGTTGCAGCATCTTGTATACAAGACTATTTGGTGAAAACATTTTGCTGCTTTTTAAAAAATTATTAACCAACTTCTTGAATTTCATTTTTCTCTCTTCGTTCGTTAAATTGTTTCAGAAATACAAATGTTTTGTTTGGTGGTATCTTTTTCATTTGTACTCCTTAAAGACTCTCACACACTCACGGCACAGCAAGCAGGCTGCTGTTCTCCCAACTTTCGTGAAGCAGTACTTAACAGTTAATTCGTCATTTAAAAAACCGACATTCATCCTTGACCTTTCATTCGTTGGCAGCACTCATTGTTAAATCGACGTCTATTTGCTTTTAAATTTACAATTGTTCAAAACTGTTCAAAATGTAAAGCGTAAACAAAAGTCAATTCTGGTTAAGCTGAAATGTAGTTTCGAATAGCTATGTTAACAATTAATGACTAATGTTCTGGAGCCATAAAACCGATTATATTTCTCCAGATTCGAATCAAATACTCAGAATAAAATTTTAAAAACATATCAGAAATTATAAGCAAAGAAAATTAAAATTAAATAAGATCTCCACATGTAAATCCCTACAGACCACTTAACACACTTTGACTGGCCGCATGCGGCCCGCGGCCCGTTGTTTGCTCATCACTGTGTTAGAATATGAAAAAAAAATCGGTGTAGGGGGGGGGGCTGAGCAATAATTTTTTTCTAGAAAGTGGGTGGTAGGCCAAAATAGTTTGGGAAATACTGATTTATATAGTAAATTATAATGACGCGTACATACATATATTATGTGTACTTTAAATGCAGCATCTTCCTATAACTTGATCGTTATTCTATTACATTACGAATCTAATTAAGAACATAGCCAAATAATGATATTGGTTCATAACGAATATGACAACATATCTTTGTTATATGATTAAATAAAGCAATTCCATCTTCACTCACAAGAAATGACGTATTTTCTGCTCTTTCTTCTCTTTGTTCTTATTCTTTAACTTGTAGTTAAAACAATATCTATTTTGAACATTTATATTCATATCATCAAAGTCACACTTTGTAACGTTACAGTCCAGATATTGTACCTTGAGATACATGACATATAACATCCTACCCATCGCCAAAATACAACATCAAGCATGTGTTAATATCAATAGCATTTATTATGTGAGTTTCGTTTAACCCTACAACCAACACATCAACAAAACTGCTTTTTTAAAAAATAAACAATACCAGTTCGATCTACTGTTTGTCACATATTATAAATTCACGACCCGCAACTCTATCTGACCGATGTGGTCTAGACAGGAAAACACTTATATCACTTATATCATGCGGAGATTTAATATTAGGTTCACAAACTTTAAGGGCCTTGAAATAGCAAGTACATTTAAAACTTCTTCATTATCAGCTGTGCCGAACGATATTCTAAGCAAGATAATTGACGCATCTAAACAATGAAGGAAAAATTAAAGTTGTGTAGTCAGGTGAAAAGCTATAGTGACTTAAATATGGGCAATATTACAAATGAAGTAGTACAGTGCCTGGTTTTTTTTATAAAACCTAAATCTGCTACGGCGAACCTGATATCAGTTAAGATTACGTAGGTAAAGTGTCATTACAGCAAATGTAAAATTCAAAGCTAGCATTGAAAACGGTCAAGAAAAACTATTTAAAAATTGGTTCTGGAAACAGAGCCTTTAAAGTCGCTGATAGACTGAATGTTTTTATTAGTATTAACGGTAAGATTATGTCTCTGTAGATTTTTATTAGTATTAACAGTAAGATTATGTCTCTGTAGTTGAGATAACGAGGTTGTAATAAAGGCAAATAATATTATATGGCATCACGAGACAAAATTAAAGACAAATGAAAAAAATCTGAATGCAAAGCAGAAATTTCATTAAAACCACAAAAATAAGAATAATAATAATAATAAAAAAGAAATAAATACATAAAATGAAGCTGGTGTGTAAAACAGTAAAATTGCTCTCGACAAAATCTTAAATCAGGATTTTGATTTATAGAACAATAATTTTTTAATCTCTGCTATAAAAATAATCTTGCGTTCATTCTTCATAAATAATTTTTTTTTACGTCTAAGCAGAAAAATGTCTGCAGACAGTGTTTGAGTGATAATCACTGATGTTAGAACTTTGCTGTTCAAAAAAGCAAGTTTGTTTGCCTTCTTTTTTTCTATCAAAATTTCATCCAAATTTTCTATTATCGATATTGATGGTAGGAGGAGGTTCTGTGTCTTGGGCCATGATGTTTGTCTTTGTCAAGCTGATTTGCAGACCAACGTGTTTGCAGGCATTGGAGAAGCTTGACACGAGTTGTTGCAAACCAGTTTCTATGTGTGCTGTTAATGCCGCATCATCCGCAAAGAGTAGCTCACGGATTAGGATATCTGTCATTTTGGTCTCCGAGCGGGCAGTGTTGAAAAGTCTTCCATCAGCTCTGGTGTGTAACCAGATTCCGTCACTATACGCTATCCTTGAATGCGTATCGAAGCAGTAGCTCTATTGAACTGCACTGTGCCCTGCATATTTTCATGGAACTGTCTGATGATGGCGAGTAGGTGTGAGGGACAGCCGATTTTTACCCGGATTTGGAATAGCCCATTGCGACTGACGAAATCAATGGCTTTCGTAAGGTTGCCCTCTGCATTTTTTCCTGGAGCAGCTGTATCGAGAACACCATGTCTATGGTAGACCGACCTGCCCGGAAACCGCACTGAGATTATGGATATACACGGGATGCTAGACTCTGTAAACGAGTTAGTATGACACGGGCGAAGGCCTTTCCTACAATACTAAGGAGTGAGATGCCGCGATAGTTATTGCAGTCACTTCTATCACGTTGTTTTTATTTCGTGTAAATCATCTACCCGTAGGTTTGCCCAGTGGAGCTGAGTAACTCGCCAGCAGCAGGAATCGAACCTATTTTTAGGGTCTCAGTACCACAGACACAGCGCACGATCACTTAGACCATCGCGCCCCACGTTAGTGAATAATAATGGTCATCGTTGTTTGCCATTATTGAATTTTATTGTATTGAGCATTACAAGTGCATAATTTATGATTTTCTTATAAATTTAATGTCACAGTTGAAGAAAAAATCCATGATTTAATAATTATTCTACATGAGGCCTCAGACCACTTAAAATATATCATGAGGCGCATTTGGAACACGGGCCGGACTTTGGGCACTCCTGTGTTATATCCATGTCAACAATCATAATATTTTCTGTTTTTCGATATCAAAAATTTTGTTTCATTTTGAATTATTTTTCACAGTAATGTAATTCAGACTTATATTTCCAACCATGTGTCACAAACTTAAAATTAAACACACATTTTTTATTAATTATTATACATGCTGTGTTGGTTTATGATTTCTTTAGAGAATGTTCCACTTGGAGTTTATGTCATTTTTAAATACAAATTTTCATTGAATAATAAAATATGGCTCCATAAATACATTTACATTAAAATTAAATACACAATCCTACAAACTGGAAAATGAAAATTTTATACATTTCTTTAAAGCACTATTGTACAGTGGTGTATAAACAATGAGCAGAAGATCGCCGAGGTGATTTTAAAAAAAAATTAAAATTATTATAAGTTTTTTAATATTTATTTATTTATTTATTTATTTATTTTTTTTTGGGGGGGGGGCTAAACAAAGTTTTTTAAAGATAAAAGATGGTAATCGTATGATGAATAGGCGGGTTATTTCTAGTTCATACCTGACAACTGTTGTAATTAACTTTCCGGGACTTGCCCCTACTGAGTGGGCCCATCCCCCTGTATTTATTTTTGTTATTACAGTGAAAATAATTCAATGATTTAAATATTGTTTTTTTAAAAAATAATAGAGCATGTGTTTGTTTTTTTAAGTATGGTGGGAATGGGAGTTGAGAAAGCAGTGAGTGGTTGGAGGGGGGGATATTAGATAAAAAAACATTGGCACATAACTAAAAGTTGTGCGGCGTATTTGAAAGCCAAAGCTAGGGTCGGTCATTTCTGTCATTCCAAGCCCTTCATAATTAATGGCGCTGTGTTCTATTTTCCTTACTTGAACAATTCAAAAAGCCAAAATATTTTTGTTTTAACAACATTTTGTTTCATGTTTCAAGACAAATGGTGTATCAAAATACCTTATAGTTTGTCGGGACCGTGTTTAATTTCCGGTTGACAGATATTTCTTTTCAAGCGCTTACATGTTAAAAGTGTTTCAAAGTATATATTTCAAACGAAAAGTTTTACTTTGATAAATTTTTCGTGACTTTGAATACAGAAGACCCGCAGTTCGACCACCGTTGGTATAGACATTGCAGTAAAATTTTCACAGGTAATCGCACGTCAACGGGTACACGTTGACAGGCCTAGTCAAAGAAGGGGGACACCAGAAGAGAGGCAGAAAACGTTGCAAATAAGATGAAAGAATTAGAATTCGCTCTCATGCTTGTCTTTTGGGAATAAGTGTTACTACATGTCAGTTAAGCTCTACAAAATGATCACCTGAACTTTAAAACGTTTGCAGATTTGTATTTTTAATTAGCTGATCACTTGCATGAATATAGGAATTAATTTGAAAAAAATTGAAAAAGCCCTAAAAGAAATAACACCAGGTGTGGATTATAATTCAACTTTGACCCATAATTGTAAACGAAAGACAGTGGTCATTGATAGTGATGCCCCTGAGGTATTTCTGAATGCCAGAGACAAATTTTCGTGTATCTGTTTTCTACGCCATTGTTGACAAACTTGAGACAGAAATGTGTAGTCGAGGACAGGTGTATATAATGCTATGGCAGTTCGATTTTCTTGTTTGGTCAATGTACCACAAACATACCAGTGTTGTAAAGGACTAATAAATGCTTATTCTGAAGATCTGACCGATAATTATGGTATATACTAAACTAAACAATAAAACAAAATCACTTATCAAGATCTGAAAACAGCACGTTAAGTCACGCACAATTATACCAAGTAATAGAGACAACGAGTGTGCTTTTCCAATTGTGGAAATTGCCTTGCGCATGTTTTTAACATTACATTTTACGAACTGTTTAACTGAGCGCTATTTCTCTCCTTTGACATGTAAGAAAAAATCCAAGTAGATCGACAATGAAACAAGAAAGGCTTGATGCCTTATCTCTGCTAATGATCGACGCATACTTGTTGAGAAAAATTAACTTTGATGATGTACCTAAACCTTTCCAAGATGTAGATCTAGAAAATGAAAATTTTCAATTTAAATGTATGCTCTCTCTAACTTTCTCATCTATTAAAAATGTTGCATGATTTTGTCTATTATTTTTTAAAAAATTAATAATTTTTAATTTTAATTCAGAAATACCTTATGGTAAGTTTTAAATGAGTGATAGTAGTATAAGCATATATATAAACAACTGTTTTTCTTTGTTAGCTTAATTTTTTTCTTCATAATATTGAACATAAAAGTGGTAAGTTGAAGATCAGGGGCCCGAGGCAGAAGGGGGCACCTGTGTGGGTTTGTGCCTAGGGCATCAAAATGGCATAGCCCGGCCCTGTTCACCACCCTAGCTTGCCAACTATAAAATATAATTTTTGCAAAAAGGGAGGGGTGGAAGAACCGTCACAAACACATATTTTTAAAAAATAAAAAAGTTATTTTTTCGCTGGGGCTGTGAATGAACAACGCAAGTGAACTCAAGAACCATTGTTGGTCTGGAGACCATCTCTCCTTGACAACTATAAACTGATTGTTCGACCCAAGCGAGGGTCATTCATCATGCTCATTTGCACAGACTCGCTTTGTTGAATTATATGTATATATATTATATATTATTTTTAATTTTATTTCTGTCAGTAATTAGAGTTTTCCCATCTGCGTTGAGAAGTTTGGATATATTTGAGGTTATGGGACATTAGTGCATTATAGAAGTTCTTCATAATGTGTCTGTGTCCACAGTGTATGATTCCATCCTCTTTGAAATTTATCATTGTGTCTCACATCTGACCACGTTTTTAATGTTTGATTTGTCTTATATTTATACGCATCCTCTACGAATAAGGGCCTGGCACTATTAAGATGTGTTTTTTTTGTGTGTTTTTTTTGTTTGTTGTTTTTCAGCTTTCTCTGCCCACAACTGCTTGATCTTGCCACAATTGTCACAAAAACCTGATGAAAATTGTTTAAGTCTAATTGTAGGAAAAAGTTCCAGAAACCAAAGTACAAGTTAGCGCATAACTCCGAAATATTTAAATATGCCTGATGCAGACCCAACTACGATGGTTTGCGAGCTTACAGATGGACATAGAGCACGGTGGGGTCAAATGAAGCTTTACAAGGATGCGCTGAAAAAAGCATTTAACAATTAAAGCATCAGGCATGACTCCAGCGAACGAACCTTATGTTACCTTTTTGTACGGAAGTGCAGAAAAATGTGAACAGAACAGACAACATTGCAGAAAGAAAAAAGCTGGAAACCCTCA
>CALYLW010001772.1:8883-103057 GCA_944989445.1 Ampullaceana balthica
ATACCATGACATGGACACTACAATAGTAGGATAACATGACATGGACACTACAATAGTAGGATACCATGACATTGAAACTACAATAGTAGCATATCATGACATGGAATCTTTAATAGTAGGATACCATGACATGGACACTATAATAGTAGGATACCATGACATAGACACTACAGTAGTAGGATTCCATGACATGGACACTAGAGTATTAGGCTACCATGACATGGACACTACAGTAGTAGGATACAATGACATAGACACTACAGTTGTTGGATACCATGACATGGACACTACAATAGTAGGATACCATGACATGTACACTACAATAGTAGGATAACATGACATGGACACTACAGTAGTAGGATACCATGACATTGAAACTACAATAGTAGCATATCATGACATGGAATCTTTAATAGTAGGATACCATGACATGGGCACTATAATAGTAGGATACCATGACATAGACACTACAGTAGTAGGATTCCATGACATGGACACTAGAGTATTAGGCTACCATGACATGGACACTACAGTAGGATTCCATGACATGGACTCTATAATAGTAGGTTACCATGACATGGACACTATAATAGTAGGATACCATGACATGGACAATATAATAGTAGAATACCATTACATAGATCCTATAATAGTAGGCTACCATGACATGGACACTACCGTAGTAGGATACAATGACATAGACACTACAGTAGTAGGATAACATGACATGGACACTACAGTAGTAGGATTCCATGACATGGACTCTCTAATAGTAGGATACCATGACATGGACACTATAATAGTAGGATACCATGACATGGACAATATAATAGTAGAATACCATTACATAGATCCTATAATAGTAGGATACAATGACATAGACTCTAAAATAGTAGGATACATTGACATGGACTCTAAAATAGAAGGATACCATGACATGGACACTACAATAGTAGGATACCATGACATGGACACTACAATAGTAGGGTACTATGACATGGACACTACAATAATAGGATACCATGAAATGGACACTATAATAGTAGGATAATATGACATGGTTACTACAGTACTTGGATACCATGACATGGACACTACAAAAGTAGGATACCATGACATGGACACTATAATAGTAGGTTACCATGACATGTACACTATAATAGTAAGATACCATGACATGGACACTAGAAAAATATAAATTTCCAAGGCCCTGTTCAATGGAAATTTAAATTGTCAGAGCCCTGTTCAATATAAATTTAATATTCCAGGGCCCTGATCAAGAGAAATGTAAATTTCAAGGGCCTTGTTAAATAGACATGTAAATTTCCAGGGCCCTGTTCAATAGAAATGTAAATTTCCAGGGCCTTGTTCAATAGAAATTTAAATTTGCAGGGCCCTGTTCAAGAGGAATGTAAATTTCAAGGGCACTGTACAATAGCAATATAAATTTACAGGGCCCTGTTCAATAGAATTTTAAATTTCCAGGGCCCTGTTCAATAGAAATGTAAATTTCCCATGTGTCCATGTCATGGAATCCTACTACTGTAGTGTCTATGTCATGGTATCCTACTATTATAGTGCCCATGTCATGGTATCCTACTATTAAAGATTCCATGTCATGATATGCTACTATTGTAGTTTCAATGTCATGGTATCCTACTACTGTAGTGTCCATGTCATGTTATCCTACTATTGTAGTGTACATGTCATGGTATCCTACTATTGTAGTGTCCATGTCATGGTATCCAACAACTGTAGTGTCTATGTCATTGTATCCTACTACTGTAGTGTCCATGTCATGGTAGCCTAATACTCTAGTGTCCATGTCATGGAATCCTACTACTGTAGTGTCTATGTCATGGTATCCTACTATTATAGTGTCCATGTCATGGTATCCTACTATTAAAGATTCCATGTCATGATATGCTACTATTGTAGTTTCAATGTCATGGTATCCTACTATTGTAGTGTCCATGTCATGTTATCCTACTATTGTAGTGTCCATGTCATGGTATCCAACAACTGTAGTGTCCATGTCATGGTATCCTACTATTATAGTGTCCATGTCATTGTATCCTAATATTTTAGTGTCCATGTCATGGTATCCTACTATTGTAGTGTCCATGTCATGGTATCCTACTATCGTTGTGTCCATGTCAAGGTATCCTACTATTGTAGTGTCTATGTCATTGTATTCTACTACTGTAGTGTTCATTTTATGGTATCCTACTACTGTAGTGTCAATGTCATGGTATCCTACTATAATAGTGTCCATGGCATGGTATCCTACTATTGTAATGGACACTACAACAGTAGTGTCTATGTCATGGTATTCTACTAATGTAGTGTCCATGTCATGGTATCCTACTACTGTAGTGTCCATGTCATGGTATCCTACTATTGTAGTGTACATGTCATGGTATCCTACTATTGTAGTGTCCATGTCATGGTATCCAACAACTATAGTATCCATGTCATGGTATCCTACTATTATAGTGTCCATGTCATTGTATCCTATTATTTTAGTGTCCATGTCATGGTATCCTACTATTGTAGTGTCCATGTCATGGTATCCTACTATTGTAGTGTCCATGTCAAGGTATCCTACTATTGTAGTGTCTATGTCATTGTATCCTACTACTGTAGAGTTCATTTTATGGTATCCTACTACTGTAGTGTCTATGTCATGGTATCCTACTATTGTAGTGTCAATGTCATTGTCAGGGTATGAGAATCACTGCGAATGATTGTTGCGAATGATTGTTGTGAGATTGTTGTGAGCCAGTGTTGGAGTCGGGTCAAGGCGTTGTTTACGGGTATGAACTCCTATCACGGGAATAATGTCTAGGATGGCTGAGTGAACTTCTGGTCACACGGGATATGTCAGGGACGACCAGAGGACACGCCAGGGGTCAGTTGAGACCAGTTGGGGGGTATATAAGAGAGTAGTCGAGATGAGTGCGGGGGTGGCAGAAAGCTGTGTAGTTCGCATAGTGTTGTGCGGTCAGACCGGTCAGGATAGACCGGGGAGTTGCAGGGTTGCAGTAACACAGAGAGCTGAGGTTTAATGTCGCCCAGAAGCGGTCAGGCTAGGACCGAGGGGACTTAAACGCTTTGTGTATTTACGTAGAGCTGAAGAGGACTTGAGCATGGGCCCAGGATGGTCGAGTCGGACCGAGGGCATGCTTGAGCATACAGCCAGTTATATATAGATGTATTTGATGTCAAGGCAAGACAGCCAGTTGTACAGTTGTACATAGCAGAATAAACATTGCATTGTTATACCGACTTGTGTCATCTCTTGAGTGTTGTGTGTAGCGGAGAGCAAACAATAATCCACCAACGAATGAAACCTTAACATGGGGGCCCGTCCGGGATCAATTTAGCTGAGGAGCAGGCAAAGGATGGTGGACTAAATAAACTATGGCAAAAAGCTAAAAGTCAGAGGGTGGAAAGCACCAAACAAGGAATAATAACGTTTGAAATAAACAATAATATACTGTACAGGATATTTATTTCTAAAATAGATAACAGTGTTGAAAAAAAATTGGTGATTCCGAAATTATACCGACGATTAGTCTTAGAAACGGCTCATACAACAGCATTAGCCGGACACATGTCAGTCAGAAGAACCAAATACAGAATTTTTTCTCAGTATTTCTGGCCACGTATGAGCATAGATATCAAAAAATTCATTAAGTCTTGCCCTATTTGCCAAAAAGCACGTCCACCGGGGAGCATAAAACCCATAGAGTTAGGTCAAATGGAAGTGATCGGAACACCATTTCAGAAGGTTGCTATTGATATCGTAGGGCCATTACAATTAAGTGACAATAGGAATAGATATATCCTTACGTTGGTAGATATGGCTACTCGTTGGCCTGAGGCTATTGCGCTAAAAAATATAACAACACAAGACGTTTATGAGGCCCTATTATCAATATAACTTTATGCCATTCGGATTGGCAACCGCACCGGCAACGTTCAATAAAATTGTTAAGAAATTATTCAAAGGAGTAAAAGAGGTAGTTACTTATTTTGACGATATCTGTGTATACACAGACGACTGGGAGTCACATATACGAGTTACTCGAGAGGTTTTAGAGATTTTGAAAAAGGCAGGGTTCACCATTAAACCATCTAAGTTAGAAATAGGTAAAGAATCAATCGAATTTCTGGGACATAGAATTGGAGCAGGCATCTTAAAACCAGACATGAACAATATAAACAAAGTGTTGGAAATAAAACGACCCAAAAATAAGAAACAAGTAAGGGGACTAGTTGGCCTAATAGCGTATTACAATAAATTTATACCTAATTTTTCAACGATAACAGCCCCATTGACGGACCTTACAAAGAAAGGTAAACCTAATAATATATGTTGGACTAAGGAATGCCAACAAGCATTGGATACAATCCAAAACTATTTAACAAATAACCCCATTTTGGTTCTGCCCGACATTAAGGAACCTTTTATAGTTCGTACAGATGCGTCAACGAAGGGATTGGGGGCATGTTTGATGCAGAAAAGAGACAATATGCTCCACCCGGTGAAGTATATTAGTCGGAAACTGGTTGACAGGGAAACCAGATACTCAACAATAGAGAGGGAATGCTTGGCAATAATATGGGGAATTCAGAAATTATCCTACTATTTAATGGGGGCAAGATTTACGCTCCAGTGTGACCACCAAGCGTTAAAATATTTGAACACGACTAAATTTGAAAATTCAAGAGTTTCCCGGTGGTCTTTGATGTTACAGGAATACGATTTCAACGTGGAATACATTAAAGGTGAAGATAACATTATTGCAGATTTTTTATCGCGACAATAAGCAGATATAATGTCCCACTGAGACTGGTAGGATCATGACAGATCTGGTAATGTAATCATAATTAATGAGCAGAAATCAAACCATGACCGACAAGGACTCGCAGGACAGGTTTATGACAAACAAGTAGAGTTGCTTGTTCATGGGGACTAATTTTGGTAGAAATTGAGGTCTGGGTCACCTCGGGCCAGTATTATTATTATATGAACATGATTGTAAGGTTTCATAACGATTATGTACTTAGGTTAGTTAGTACTTACGGATGGTTGTAAATAAATATGAGATGGTTGTATTTTCGTGCTGATGTTTTTTATTATAATTTTTGGCTCCGGGTGACCTCGGGCAAAATTTCATTATAAGGAGATGTAATTATTTATATATATATATATTTATGAAATTATGAGATATGATGATAATGATTTTGTTCATGATTATGTGTATTATGATGAATTATGTTGATTACGACTACTAAATGCACATGATTGTTATATAATTGATTGTAATGGGTTAAATACAATCAGGCTGAAATGTCTATAGTCTGGATAAGTAGTTATCCCTATAACATTATCTCATGCTGGAGGTAATCCTGGAATAAATATCTTAAGGAATTTATATGAGGAACCAGTAGAGTCAGTGGGTAAATAGAAAACAATCTAGCGTAAAAATGGTCAATTGTTGGATACTAATATGTGAGGCGTTATGACCAGTAGTAGGTCGAAGGTTGGTTCTTTGAGAATTAAGATAATGATAAAGTACGAGTTGCGGATTAGTGAAGTCGTATAAAGGTACGACCAAGTGGATTTATGCTGTGTGTTGTATATACTAGTTTTTTTTTCATGCCATGTTGTGTATAAAATTATTTTGAAAGATATTATTTCATTATGTATTATATTATTGTAATTGTAATGTGCAGTGATTCCATGCCCTGACTTTGTTGTATTGTGAGATTCTACCGTAAGTAGAATCTAACGGAAGAGGGGGGATATGTCAGGGTATGAGAATCACTGCGAATGATTGTTGCGAATGATTGTTGTGAGATTGTTGTGAGCCAGTGTTGGAGTCGGGTCAAGGCGTTGTTTACGGGTATGAACTCCTATCACGGGAATAATGTCTAGGATGGCTGAGTGAACTTCTGGTCACACGGGATATGTCAGGGACGACCAGAGGACACGCCAGGGGTCAGTTGAGACCAGTTGGGGGGTATATAAGAGAGTAGTCGAGATGAGTGCGGGGTGTGGCAGAAAGCTGTGTAGTTCGCATAGTGTTGTGCGGTCAGACCGGTCAGGATAGACCGGGGAGTTGCAGGGTTGCAGTAACACAGAGAGCTGAGGTTTAATGTCGCCCAGAAGCGGTCAGGCTAGGACCGAGGGGACTTAAACGCTTTGTGTATTTACGTAGAGCTGAAGAGGACTTGAGCATGGGCCCAGGATGGTCGAGTCGGACCGAGGGCATGCTTGAGCATACAGCCAGTTATATATAGATGTATTTGATGTCAAGGCAAGACAGCCAGTTGTACAGTTGTACATAGCAGAATAAACATTGCATTGTTATACCGACTTGTGTCATCTCTTGAGTGTTGTGTGTAGCGGAGAGCAAACAATAATCCACCAACGAATGAAACCTTAACAGTCATGGTATCCTACTATTATATTGTCCATGTCATGGTATCCTACTACTGTAGTGTCCATGTCATGGTATCCTACTATTATGCTCCGGCCACCCATGAGTCAAAATTTTAAAATTATTTTCGCCAATTATCGTCATAAGAGTGTATTCAGCAAGTTCCCAAAGTTTTATACTTCTATCTTCACGGGAAGTTGAAGAAATTAGTGTTGAGTCAGTTTTAAATATTAGAAAAAAAACTACATTAGGGCCGCCGGCCCCCGTAAGTGACAATTTATAAAAATAATTTACCTGTTACCATCGCAAAATGATACTTAACAACCACCGAAAGTTTCATGCTTCTACCTACACGTGAAATAGGCTAATTTTTATTTTTTATTGAGCTCATAAAAGGAAAAAAGTACATATTTAGCCCCTGGCCCCCATCATCTTATATATATGGAACGAAACCTATTTAACAACCTTTCTCATGTCATTGTGTGTATGTGTAACAAATTTCACGTTATTTGGTTGTCTGGATCTTGAGTCATTAGAGAACAGACTAACACACAACAAATGCGTCTTATATGTATAACATTTGGGCCCCGGCCCCCCAGTTAGTGATATTTTTTTTTCGACTGCTACTATCGTGCGAGGGTACTCAACAACTTTCCAAAGTTCATGTTTCTACCTACAAAGAAAGATGAGGAATTAGTGTTGATTCAGTTTTATATAGCCCATATAAGAAAGAAAAAACGGGTTTGGCCCCCGGCCACCCATGAGTGAACATTTTAAAATTATTTTTCGACAATTATCGTCATAAGAGTGTATTCAGCGAGTTCCCATAGTTTCATGCTTCTACCTTCACGGAAAATTGAAGAATTAGTGTTGAGTCAGTTTTAAATAAAAGAAAAAAACTACAATAGGGCCCCTGGCCCCCAGTAAGTGATAATATATATATTTTTTTTACCTGTTGCCATCGCCAAATCTTATCTTATCTTATCTGTTTACAGACGCTCCTTCTATACAGAAGATTATTGCGTCCTACGCTTATCTATGGTTTGTGTTTAGTCCTGCATTTTTATTAGAGATTTAAATGTTGATAAAGTGTTGGTTTTCCTGGATTCTTCAGGCAACCCATTCCACGCCCGAATTCCGGACGGGAAGAAGGAAAACTTGTATGTGTTTGTTCTTGCATACGGAATAAGAAAGGTGTTTTTATCCTTATGTCTATCTGAGGGTTGTATTAAGTTATCTTTGTGTTGTATTTCTAAATTAGAATTAATTGCTTTATGTATGATTACTACTTTGCTCTTGGTTCTTCTATCCTCTAGTGTTTCAAGGTTTAATGATTTAACTAATGGTGTTACTCTTGTCAGTTTCGAATATTCTCCAGTAATGAATCTGGCAGCTCTTTTTTGAATTTGTTCTAGTTTATCAATGTTTTCTTTGATACTTAAACATCTACCGAAAGTTTTATGCTTTACCTACACGGGAAATATGATAATTTTTTATTTTTATTTTTTATAGAGCTCATATAAGGACAAACTACATTTTGGGCTCCCGGCCCCAGTATCTTATATATATGGAACGAAACCTATGTAATAACCTTTCCGGTATAATTTTATCTACGTTTACCAAATTTAACGTTATTTGGTTGTCTGGATCTTGAGTTAATAGGGAACATTCAGACAGACAGACGACAGACAACAAATGCGTCTTATATGTATAGAGATTTATATAGATAGATAGATAATATTTATATTGAAAATGTATGTTTATATAACAAATCATTACGATATTTGCTCTTTTCTGAAACACTGATAATTTCTTAAATAATAATACAATACATCTTAATTAAACATACAATTATGTAAGCTAAATTAACAAAAGGAGACAACATGAGTGCCATATATATTTATATATACTCTCAGTTTATCCAGCCAAAACAAAAACCAAAACCTCAACTTCCCTAATAAACAATATAACAGCACATTTCTATCATTTATTACTTGACATATTCAAACAAATCTCAACGTCTTTATTGACATCTTTACAGCAGATGTGAAAACTTCTGACATTAAAAAAAATATGACAAATTATCTTGATGCTGTTTGATTTTCATATAAGACTGTCGCCTTTCGTTTTAACAGACGTATATGTCAATATCCTTCAGCACTTCATATATCTTAGTGTAGCTTTATTTGCAATGATATCTTTAAAATAACTTTATAATAACCGGTAACATGAATAAGACAAACTACACATGTTTTTGTCAAAGTTTTTATTCTGTTTGTATTATCAATACAAGGTTTTAACATTTAATATAATTTTTTTTGGTTTTAATATAGATTTTATATGAATTTTTGAAATTTTGAATAGAACCTTTTAATTCTGAAAAAGCAATTTCAAATAATTATAACAAGGTTCTATTCTTTTTAACACTATAATTTTATTAGTTTATTTAAAGAAAAAGTATTTATTCTTAATTAAGAGCTCTAATACTGATACAGACAACAAAAATAACAACAAAGTTTTATATTAAATCAAAGACAGACAATATTTATGAATATTGTTCAATGTATTTTTATTTATTTATTTTTTACCAACATTAAAACTAACTTTTATTGTAAAAAATAAATGATTTTACACACAGCAAAAACTGTTCTTTGACTTTCTACAATATGACATGTAACTGTCAGAGAAAAATGCTATCATTTGTATGTTACTGAAGTATGTTACTGTAATACTGGCTGTCTATTTCTGGCATGTATTTTAACATTTCTGTTAAGTCTAATTTCTTTGCCTCAGACAGTTTATTAGAAGAAATTGTAATCTTTGGCACAGGCATCAATACTTCAGTGGGTTGAACAGTTGTGACACAACTTCTTGTCAAAATAGGTTTTCTTAAATTTATGTTTTCAAATTTTATGTCTTTATGGCTAAATTTGCAACAAACCATCTGCTCATTTTTAAATTTTATAACAGATACTATGGAATATTTTATATCAGATACTATGGAATATTTTATAACAGATACTATGGAATATTTTATAACAGATACTATGGAATATTTTATAACAGATACTATGGAATATTTTATATCAGATACTATGGAATATTTTATAACAGATACTATGGAATATTTTATAACAGATACTATGGAATATTTTATAACAGATACTATGGAATATTTTATAACAGATACTATGGAATATTTTATAACAGATACTATGGAATATTTTATAACAGATACTATGGAATATTTTATAACAGATACTATGGAATATTTTATAACAGATACTATGGAATATTTTATAACAGATACTATGGAATATTTTATAACAGATACTATGGAATATTTTATAACAGATACTATGGAATATTTTATAACAGATACTATGGAATATTTTATAACAGATACTATGGAATATTTTATAACAGATACTATGGTATATTTTATAACAGATACTATGGAATATTTTATAACAGATACTATGGAATATTTTATAACAGATACTATGGAATATTTTATAACAGATACTATGGAATATTTTATAACAGATACTATGGAATATTTTATAACAGATACTATGGAATATTTTATAACAGATACTATGGAATATTTTATAACAGATACTATGGAATATTTTATAACAGATACTATGGAATATTTTATAACAGATACTATGGAATATTTTATAACAGATACTATGGAATATTTTATAACAGATACTATGGAATATTTTATAACAGATACTATGGAATATTTTATAACAGATACTATGGAATATTTTATAACAGATACTATGGAATATTTTATAACAGGTACTATGGAATATTTTATAACAGATACTATGGAATATTTTATAACAGATACTATGGAATATTTTATAACAGATACTATGGAATATTTTATAACAGATACTATGTTAAAATTTTATAACAGATACTATGTTAAAATTTTATAACAGATACTATGTTAAAATTTTATAACAGATACTATGTTAAAATTTTATAACAGATACTATGTTAAAATTTTATAACAGATACTATGTTAAAATTTTATAACAGATACTATGTTAAAATTTTATAACAGATACTATGTTAAAATTTTATAACAGATACTATGTTAAAATTTTATAACAGATACTATGTTAAAATTTTATAACAGATGCTATGTTAAAATTTTATAACAGATACTATGTTAAAATTTTATAACAGATACTATGGAATATTTTATATCAGATACTATGGAATATTTTATAACAGATACTATGGAATATTTTACACATTGAAAGTTAAATATCTCAGCACATGCTTTAAAATCTTTAAAGTCATTTGACCTCATCTGAATAATTATAAAAGGTTTTCTGCTGATTTGTTTGCTTGGAGTAGGTCGTCCAGCACTCGCTGCCAGAAAGGAGTATGCTGAGCACGCAGACCTGGTACACAGTGATTTTTCGTCCTATCAGTGAGCTGCGCATTGTTCCACATTCTTTGATTTAGCCTTGCCATTAACGATGCGGCCTTTCCAATTCTGGTTTCTATTTCCACTTCCATGGAGAGTGTGCTTGTGAGGCTGCTACCAAGGATAGGTGAAATCGTCGACAACATCCAAGGTGTTTCCCTCAATTAAGATTGCTGGGAGGCAGTCTGTGCCTGGTCTCACAATGTTGGCCATTTTTAGGCTTAGCGTTAGACCAACTTCCTTGCATGCCTCTGATAACTTATTGACCAGCTGTTGGAGTTCTATCTCTGTATGTGAGGTGAGAGCTGCGTCATCCGTGAAGAGCAACTCTCTGATTAATACAGTTTCAACTTTGCTCTTCACACGGAGCCGGCTGATGTTATGTAGGCCTCCATCCGCCGTGCTATAAAATGTTAAAACCCTCGGAACAGTCTTCGAAAACATGTCGCAGTAGCAACGAGAAGAAGATACCAAAGAGTATTGGTGCCAGTGCGCAGCCCTGTTTGACTCCGCTACAAACTGGGAAGTGTTCAGAGGTGGCACCATCGAAGAGCACTGTGCTGTGCATGTTGGTGTGGAAAGACTCGATGATATTAAGAAGCCGCGGCGGTCATCTTATTTTTTCCAGTATATGGAACAGACCCTTGCGGCTGACTAGGTAAAAGGCATTTGTTAAGTCTTTGAATGCAATGAAGATGGCTTTCTGTTGCTCCCGACAGTTTCCTTGCAGCTGACGGAGTGAGAAAATCATGTCCAGGGTTGACCGGCCAGCCCGAAAACCGCATTGAGACTCCGGATAAACAATGTGTGCTAGAATTTGCAGCGTGCAAGAACCACTCTGCCATGGTAAAAGCCTTTCCCAAAATACCCAGTAGGGATATGCCTCGATAGTTGTTGCAGTCGCTGCGATCACCTTTGTTGTTGTACAGACTATTCATTTATATTGTATCCCTATTTGTAGGGACCGAGATCAAGTAGCGAGCCACTTGGATAAAAATGTTCAAGTTTGAAGGTTTATATCTATGAATTTTAAACATTTTAAACATTAATGTTTGCGTATTTATTAAAGTATACATTTCATAGTTCTCTTAATTTGAAATTAATAATATGTTAAAATCTATTGCGTTTCTGGAATTTTATATTACTCACATACTTTAAATTTGTGTGACAAGAAAAATTTAAGTAATACATTTTATTATTGCTACTCTCATTGAATTATAAATTAAAGTTTTAAAAAGCTTTTTTTTAAAAAAAGTTGATGTTAAATTTAATTTCCCATCTAAGTTAGTCCAAAAAATTTCATATTGAATACGTCAGCACTGGTTCTTTGTAGTGCGCAGATGACGGGAAATAAAATTTCTACGTACGTTCAATACATTTATACATGGTATTTAAAAGAAAAACTGTTTTGTGTTCGTTGCAGATCGAAAAACACTGATTATTTGTGCGACCATATAACTGAAATTATATATTAGAAATTCAAAACTCAAAATTTGAATTGTATTTCAAAACTGACAAGAATAATACCATTATTTAAACCATTAAGCATTGAAACACTAGACGACAGAAGAACAAAGAGGAAACTGGTGATAGTTTATATAATGCAATTATTTCTTACTTGGAAATACAAGACACAGATAACCTAATACAACTCTTTAATAGCCTTAGGGACTAAAACACTTTTCTCATTCCGTATGCAATAACAGATACGACATGCAGATTCTCGTGCGTACGTGGAATCGGTTTACCCGGGTTGTAAAATTGCGCTCTGTTACCAGTGAAAATGTGGCTGCAATCTGTTTGGAAATCGTAACTGTATACAGTCAGTAGTTAAACAGAATATTTGGAAATCTTAGATGTTCACAGCCAAAATTGTATCAACTTTGCATTATAGAGATCAACAAAATTGAAATGTTTTTAGAGCTTTAAGAGATAGTGAATGAGACAGTGGTGGGGGTAAATATATACATATCTATATATATATATATAAATATAAGGGATGTCAAAGATTAATTTAAATTTAATCGATAACTTTTGACAAATTAACGATAATTGTTAATTTCGATTAAAGCCAAAAATTGAAATTTATGGTGTCATAAGTAACATTTATTAAAATACTTGCCGAAAATATTAATAACACTTCTTTATGTTTCACCTTTTAACCAATAACGCAAACAGACAAGTTTATTGACATTGACAGTATAACAAGCCGAGCTGAACAATTGTTCACATAGCTTTAGATTGTCTCAGCTGAAGTTTCCGATACTGTAGTGGATGTTTGGTTTGCATGTGATATGTAAGGGAAGTGCTAGAACCACGGTAGCAATGTTCCCTTTAAGCAGTGTGGGTGCGCTGATATTTGACCGACGCCACGCAGGAGTTTAGAATCCCCGCGCAGCAAATTTTGTAAAATATTGCACACAAAAAATGGACGTTGTGCAACTTTGCACACGAGTCTTTTTTTTATAACTTTGCACACGGACCAACGAAGCTTAGACTTAGAGGGAACATTGCATGGTAGGCAAATGATTTCTCTCAATGGACACAATAACCTTTATCAACATTTTGAACATTCACGTCAGTCAATAGTTTAAAACCAAAATGTTCGTGTAATCGTCCGGAAATTGGTTTATATTTATCGGGCCAAAATATGTTACTTTTTTTACTTCCAGTACATTTATAAGTGGTGGGTCGATTAATCGTTAAAAAAGTTTTTAAAAATTTTAATCGTTAAATTTTTTAACGGTTAATCGAGAAATTAATCGTTAATTTCCGCAGCTCTAAATTATAATATATATATATATATATATATATATATATATATATATATATATATGTATATTTATTTATTTATAAGATCTAATAGATCCCAGAAACAGCAAGACGTGAGAGAAATTCAATATAAATTTGAAACTAGGACAAAAGTATCAAATTTTTTGTAATCTTCGTTTTCCTTTTGTATAATTAAGTGTTTTACGAGTGGTTCCTTTTTGTACAAAAAGAAAAGTTGCAATTTATATTACTAGTCAAGAAAGTCTAGATCAGGGGTCGGGAAACTGTTTGTCTTAGAGAGCCATGAACACCAAATATTTTGAAAAGAAATTCTTTGAGAGCCATACATTATTTTTAAAACTAAAAATTTCTAGTAAATGTGTGCATTTTGTGTAATTTCAACACTAAAAGAACAATAATTATGTCTGAATTTTTTAAAATAACATTGTTATGTTGGTTTTTTATATTCAAATAAAATGTAGATCAAATGAGTCTTAAAAAACTTTTTAAAAATATAATCGAACATTTGTCTGAGAGCCAGATGTAGCCATCAATAGAGCCACTTCTGGCTCACGAGCCACGGTTTCCCGACAACCTGGTCTAGTTCTGGAAGTTTTACGATCAAAGGGACTTTATTCGAATAACTCCATACTATGTAGTGTAATGACAAAAAGTTGTCATTGCCTCCCTTTTTAATACAAAACACGTTAATTCATTAACTGATCCCGAGATTAGTTTTCAAAGCTATATTTTCTTGTAAAGTCTAGGAGATGGATATTTGTCAAAAGGTTTTTATATTTTAATATACCTGCATGTTATTACAAAGTGTGTGAGAATTTCCTAAAGTTTACTGATAATTAAACGATGTAGAGAAATTTTAGTAAATTCTGTAATCTTTCTAAATAATGGAAGTCCTGGTTCTACTACTCCAGTTGTGAAAACTCTTTCTGCCGGCATCATCACCTTGTGAGACAAACAGGTCGGACGAGTTTAGAGCTGGATCAGATTTAACACTGAAAAATCTCAGCTTTGTGGTGTCCCTGTGTGTGTGCTCAGATCAGAGTTTGAGAAGCACATCGGATTTGTATCGGACAAAACAAGTTTTTGGGTGACAGTACTTTTACTTGACGCCTGCAGTGCTTGCATGTGAGGTGACGGATCCGGATCCGCTAAAGGATTCATCTATATTTAAAGCTGCTGCGTCCAGGCCCAATGAAATGAAATTTGAGAGTCATGTTTAACAAAAGACTCATGGTGACTCTGAGGGATCAATATGAGAGCCAATTTTATCCTTGGGATAGACTGGGCGATAGTGTGTTTGCTATATATATATACAAAATTGTTATGCTATTTCCATATTTCAATATTCTTTTTGTTAAAAAAAATTATCAAAATATAAATAATAATATAATTATTTCAAATGTCATTAAAACCTAAAATAGTGAATTTAAAAAAGTAACTTTTAGTTGAGAGTATCCTCCCTTATAACAGAGCTCTCCTAATTTAAAATGTCCCAATATCTCTACAGCTGAGTTTTGTAAAAGATAACAACCATGACGTCAACTTCCTCTGATTTTGTAAACAAATCTTTGTTTTGTAATATATAGTCTTTAACGAAAAACTGAATGTGAAACGTAAAAATTTAGCTCAAATAATGTCTGCGGATTCACCTAGAAGGAGCTCTAAATATCTTTGCAATTTGATTCGCCCTCACCCTTTCAGGTTAGTTAAGAATAAGAAGTGGACGTCAAAAAATAAATTGATTTTAACTGCCCTAATTTAAGCCTAACTCAGTTAGTAACTGTCTAACTAACCTAAATACTAAATAAAAAAATAAAACTGACTAAAACTTAAAACTAAGAGGCTAAGGGCAAGTGCCTTTGTTGAGAAGGGCAAGGGGCCAAGACGATTAAGCTCAATTTAATACTAATAATAATAATACTAAACTAATTTTAAATTTTAAGTCTAGATACTAGTACTAGTAGTAGACTAAGACTAAGATTTAGTTGTGGTTACGTCTACGTCTACGTCTACAAAGTTTCTGCTGCTACGATAATGTAGCAGCAGACAATCGACGGGATGTTGCTAACTAGTGCTATGACTATGACTAGTAAAAAAAAATATGCTATGACTATGTGCTTTCAGTTACGACTAAAGACTAAAGCTGTATTTTAATTATACTAATCCTAATCATTAGTTCTCATAATCAAATTTCATGATTATTAGGTAGGCAGATTAATGAATGTAAAGGTAAAAAAAACTTATTGGTGTCCATTTAATGACAAACAATTATAATTTTAAAAAATCATAATCTGACATGACCTTCGCTAGGTAATGTGATAGTATAGTATAGTCGGATGGACGATAGTTTGATGTTAAAAGCAATACATGGTTCTAATCCCGATGTTGGCGAATTTTTAAAAATTTAATGTCTTTTTTTTCTTTTTTTTTAAAAACCACATTGAGTGTGCTGGTAATTGTACTACTTATTCTGAAAAGCGGATACATTGATTAAATATATTTAAATAAATTAAGATTTTAGAACTAATACACACATAACACATAAATAAGCCCAGATCTATTAATATTGTATTATATAATGCGTATAAAATATTATGAAGAGTTTGTTAAGATGTTATAGCGACTTAGTTTTTTAGAAGTGTCTACTGCTAAGACTAGTCGTAGCACTAGCAACATCCCATCGAATTGTCTGCTGCTGCGACTAGTCATTGCAGCAGTTTCCTGGCTATTGTTACGACTAGTCATTACGCTAGCAACATCCTTACCTCGCACTGAACTAACTGACTGCCACATAGACATAGACGTCGTAAGTCGAACAATAGACAATAGCAAAATATACATTAACTATTTACTATTAGTAGTAATGAGATATAGTTAGCTACTTAATAAATTAATAATTCTAAAACAAATTCAAATATACTTGGACTCCACTTTAAATCAGTTATGAAGTGTGAAACTAAATAAATTAAATATAGATATCCAAGAAATGTGTGCACCATGTTAATAACCAGGATTAAAAGAACAATGGTTGTTAATTGAGGGCCTGAGTGGTGCTCTTTATGATGTGTAAATTTTATAGGTCAGTTCTCCACTGACCACTGTATTTCATTTCTCAATGTTGTTAAATGACAGAAACAACAAAATATATAAATTAAACCACTGCCATTTAACTGGTTAAAGGTGATTTTTGTTTTACAAAATTTATTTAAAAAAAACAAAAAAAAAGCTATCAAATGCACTACACTAAAATTTTCTCTGTCTTTTACAAAAAATTACACCCTTGGCGCGGCATGTTGTGAATTGAGATGAAATAAGTTGGAAGGGGCTGGGGGCCGACCTCAATGAATTCTCACTTCTTTTTATATAGAACTCTCAAAAATCAACCCCCCCCCCACTATCTCTGCATAAATGTATCAATTATATTGTAATAGTGTTTTATGTTCACCAACAAAACGGCCCCCGACAAAGGGCCATGGACTAATAGTAAAAAAAAATTAAAACAGATTCGTATTTATACTCACCGATTCAGTGTCAGGTTTAGCTCACAAGAAACAATAGTAATGACATCACAAGAACGAATTTATCAGCCTTTACTCGATATGGTCCCAAGTCACGGTTGTTTGTTGACAAGAAATAATATATCACAATAACATCACAAGAAATAATTTTACATTTTTACCACTTTTTTTAAAGGTGAAAAAGTTGACAAAAGCTTAAATGCAAAAAAATGTAAATTTTTTGCTAAAAAAATGTAAATAATTTGCCTGGGGACTTTTTGACAGGTCACTGTTTTTTAAATTATAAATCATTATTTAACTACGGAGTTTTGTTGAATAATCTCTATATATATACAATGTATAATTCACTTAAATGAACATGACAAATGACCTTGCTGGGGTCGACCGATCACTGTTGGCAAGCATAGTGGGATGAAAAGAAAAAAAAGTGGAGTGGGGGGGGGGCTGGAGGCAACAACGCTTCTTGAGTTCACTTGCGTTGTTCCTTCACGGAATAACATATGATTCGTAGTGTAGTGGTTATCACGTCTGCCTTGCACGCGGAAAGTCCTGGGTACAAACCCCAGCGGGAACAATTTATTTTTATGTTTCTTCTGCCCGTTCTTTTCCCCTTTTTGTTGCGAACATGACTAACCCTCGCTAGGGTCGGCAAATCATAGTTTATGGTTGACAAGGGATGGTAGTAAAGGGTGGGGGGGGGCAGGTAACAACAACCGCTGTGCACATATCTCCACGTTTACTCGCTATTTTTCCATTACTTTGTGCTGCTGTTTGGGTTAGTTCTCTCTCAACCCCATTCTTTGAACTATCTATGATGAGCAAGACTGCGGCGTATGCTGCGCGCAGGGTCGCATCTTGTTAAAAGTTAATTTCCGAAAACATTCCAAATTCTCAAAGATGGGACTGCCATAAAGATTTCAAATAAAACACATGATACACAATTTGTTTGATTAAAACAATAAATATAAAACTTTATTAAAGGACTATTACATATGTCAATGTTTCAGCAGTTCACTAAGAGAAACTGTATTTAAAAAATAAAACATTTATCTACTGCTATTAAAAATAATTAGTTTTGCTCCTTTTTTATTTTTCTAAGGCAGCGAGGGGCAACTAACATTTGCATTAAATATATATTTTTTGTTTTGCTTTAAATGAGGGTGGGGGGGGGGAGCTTTCACCCCTGGTTCAGAACCGCTTTTCTGATGAAATAAGCCATCTGCGTCAGGGCTTAATGTAATGACTACTTACTGATTAGCTTACTTAATTTATATCCTCAGCCCTAGTCTAATTATAAATTTGTCAACATCCCAATAATATTTATATTAAGCATAGTTATGATTTGCCACCATTGTGAATGATATATCATAATTTTCAGGAGGTTTTTGCACAACACATGCACAATAAAAACATGGACACAAATTTTATGAGTATTTTATTAAAATAAAAACTTTTTCCCCAAAGGGAAAAACGTTTTCCAGTTTGATTACAAGAAAAAACAACAAAAAAACATGATTTTCAGATCAAATGTCGGGAGAATAATATAATTGATTTATAGCCAGAAAGTTGCACCGAGTTCAGAGCGCAACATGTGCCATCAAATGTTTGTCCTTCAAAAACCATCTCCCCGCACACCCCTCCACCCAGGCTTGCTTTCATGTCTGAGGGAATCTCAATCTTAAGGAATCTGGCTCTAAGAATAATTTCCTACCACTCAAGTTCATAATAATTAATCTCACTGTGCAGTGCGCAGCAATGTTGGCTTCAAGCTGCACGGCTGCAGATATTGACCGACGCGGTACAGCATTTTAGAATGACAGCACAGCAAGTTTTGTAAAATATTGCCCAAAAATGGACATTGTGCAACTTTGCACACGAGTTTTTAACTTTGCCCATGGACCAACGAGCCTTAGAGGGAACAGTTGCTGTCCATTAAAGAATTTTAAGAAGAAATAAATATGTAAAGATAAATATGATAATAAATGCACCTCTTTCTAGGTATTTAATATGAAAGACCCTCAATGCCCCATGGATGCCCTGAACTATTTAAAATCCCCATTCATTTAACGCTTTTAAAATATATGTAGTCACCGTCTCAAAGATAAATAAATGTACAGTTGTTTGTCCTTGCCAAAAAAAAAGGTAAAATTGTTTTCCCTCATGCTTTAAATTTTAATCATTTTTTAGTGTAATTTTTTTTTGCTTACTTTTAATAGGTTTTAGGAAGAAAAGTTTTTTAAAATAAATTATTGCCCCTTTTATGTTCCAGTGACAAGACTGTTGCCGAGAGTGTCTTTGACTTCATCACAGATGTCGTGCCGCAGGTCAGCCAGGCGTACTCCAGCTCCTCCCCGAAGACCGAGGACAAAGAGAAGGTCACCTGGATTAGATTTGAGCAGTGCGATGTCAACGGTAATGATTTGACCTTTCCCTTGAAAAAAAAACTGGTTTAGAGAGTCTAGACCTGTAACAGCTGTGTGGAAAAAATTTTTTTTTACACAAAACCTTGTACTTCGATAACCCAATAAAAAAATTTGCAATCATATTCACATCTTGATAATACATTTATCTGGTTCCAATCAGGGGTTCCCAAAGATAAGATTTAAATTAAACAACCCGTAAATACAAAGTTTTTTACTATAAATCCATTATATATGAGACATAACTAAAAGTATAGATTATGTTAAATATAATACGCACCGCGTGACAGACAAGCGTAAACATTTACAGCTACACATGCTACATAGAGATACATAGAGATAAACTAAAAATACATGAATGTAATTACGGTACATTCGATCAATATCAAATTTTGATACAATGCATTGTTAGGTGAAACAAATCTATGTGCAAAATTTAAGCTCGATAGGCTCACTGGAATTTGGGTCATTTTTTACTTTTGTTTTTCCGCTGTTCCACGACAGACAGAAAGAGAGACAAGACGGTGAAGTTAATATAACAGCTCTTTGTTAACCCTAAATTTGTGTACCACCATGAAAAACAAAATTTTTGACACAAAATCTTTTAATTTGAGGACTCAATATAATAAAAAATGTGCTATCATATTCACATGTTGATAATTAATTTATATGGTTCCGACCAGGAATTCTCAAAGCTTAGACTTTTTTTGTTAAAAAAACAACACTTTGTTAACTGTAAATTTGTATTACCACAATGAACTGGATTTCAAAATTCCTTCTTTAAGTCTGTATTTAATCTCATTTTTTTGTTGTAACTTCTCTGTGTAAATCCCAGAGTGTGAGAAAGACTGGTGTAAAATTATGATTCTCATGTTTTAAGTCTTTACAAGTGTAATCGATGGGATTACATTGTTCCCTCTAAGTTTTGTTGGTACATGTGCAAAAAAAATTAACTCATGAACAAATTATCAATTTTTTCAAACGCACATATTTTCTTTATCAACAAAATACGGTGCGTCTTGTCTGGCAGATTGCTGTGTTGCCTTGCAACCATGCAGCTTAGAAGGAACATTGATGCCAGGAATGGATAAATAATTAATAATAATTATAGTAATAATTGCTCAGTGCATGCTTTAACAGTTGACCCTTTGAAGTAAAAAAAAATTTTCTTTGTGCACCCCAGACATAGCATTGAACCCCAACCTTCAAGGCAAAGAGGTGAAGGCTCTGCCCCTGCTGGCAGTACTGGGTTACGCTGATGGAGTCCAGGTGTGGCAGATCATGGTGAGTGAGGCTCAATCGTATTTTAAATAATTGTATTGTAAAAGGGGGGGGGGCTTGCTTTGTTACAGGTCTGGGGCATGCTAATCTTTAAACCAACGTCAGTGGATAAACGTGTTATTCTCACTGACATGTTATAAAGTCGCCACGCCTACTCTTCCCATTAGCTATAAAACCTCAGCACTACTCTCTTTCCCCTATTACTCATCTTGGTTTTGGAAAACATTGCATTGGCGCAAAAGCAGGGTGAAGACATTTGTTTTGTTTTTGTCTATTTGTTAGTTGAGGAAGGCTTTTACCGAAACGTGGGTTGTTCTGCAACAACCTGTCCGGCGTACCCTGTTTAAATAACATTTAATTCTCTTACTTGTACAGCACAGTGGCGAGGCTGTCGAGGTCCTGTCCCTGAGGCAGGGGCCAGTTTCCTGCCTGCGCATCTTGCCCACCCCGAACCCAGAAGGGGACCATTTCAAGAACAAGCGCCCCATAGCTGCCGTCTGTGATGCTTCCAGGTGAATGGTCAAATTATTTTTATAAAATACACAGCTAAAACTCACTGGACAATTTCATTCACATTTTGTGTGTTAATTTTTTAAAATGTTAATTTACCTTCTTATTTTTATACCCAAATGGAACAAATTTTTAAAATTTTCATAGTGATTTTATGTGTTATTGTTTTTAATTGACTTTTTCTCTTACCCCATTTTTCACAATTATCTTTTGAGGGGAAGAATCATGGTCCCAATCTGAATTCAATGAAAGTTTTTAAAAAAAATATTTGTAAGAATGGCAGTAGTATCAATAGCTCACTGTGAGAAAATTATTTTTAAAATCCTTAAATAATAACGATCGTGTTTTTTTAAATGAATTTCTCTCATGGGGTCAAAGGTCTTCTCATGGGGTCAAAGGTCTTCTCATGGGGTCAGTGGTCAATTTATGGAGTCAGTGATCTAGATTTACAAAGAAGAAAAGGCAAATTGAAACTACTGCTAAACAGTTTTTCTTTCCTCCCATTTTTTGTTAAAAGATTGTTCATTATTTTAGAAACATCATTTTCAAATTGATTTAGTTTGATAGTGACTTGGTTAAAGCTCATTTTCCAAATGATGTAGGTGGTTAGACACAAAAAAAATAATGATCCAACATTGTTGTTGTTTTCTCCTCAGCGCAGGGAATCCATTCTGTGGGGTCAAGTTTATATCACTGAAGACAGGGGACGAGGTGGTCAGTGCCTCGATGAAGTCACACATTGTCCACAACATCGAGTGTAACAAACGGTAGGTTTGCTGGATGTGGTGTGTAACATTGAGTGTAACTAAAGGAAGCCTTGCTGGATGTGGTTTGAAACATTGAATGTAACAAAAGGTAGCCTTGCTGGATGTGGGTCATAACATTGAATGTAACAAAAGGTAGCCTTGCTGGATGTAGTGCATAACATTGAATGTAACAAAAGGTAGCCTTGCTGTATGTGGTTCATAACATTGAATGTAACAAAAGGTAGCCTTGCTGTATGTGGTTCGTAACATTGAATGTAACAAAAGGTAGCCTTGCTGGATGTGGTTCATAACATTGAGTGTAACAAAAGGTAGCCTTGCTGGATGTGGTTCATAACATTGAGTGTAACAAAAGGTAGCCTTGCTGGATGTGGTTCATAACATTGAATGTAACAAAAGGTAGCCTTGCTGGATGTGGTTCATAACATTGAATGTAACAAAAGGTAGCCTTGCTGGATGTGGTTCATAACATTGAATGTAACAACGAGTGTAACAAAAGGTAGGTCTATTTGCTGTATCAGAATTGGGTCCGATTGCTTAGATAGGTCACCAGTCAGTCAATCAGTTTCTTTTACTGGTGTATTGACCAGGCCCGTGTGGACCTAGGGCTTGTCATTTGTCAGATAGCAATATGTCCTATCACATTAGTTCATGTTACTATTTTTAGACAAGGTTTTGGTCAAACAATATTTTCAGTATCAAAAGAGGCGCTAAAACGCAGTGGAACATTTTTTTTATCATAATAGAGTCGGAAACAAGTTTTTGTCTTGGTCAAGTCAACTGAACTGAATCACACTAACATAGACATAACAAATATCTGTTTAAATAGGTCCTTACAAAATATCCAGATAATTGATCAATAACTTATTGAATTTCTTCAGACCGAACACCCCAGATATCTATTAAAGATGTCGACCATGAAATATCAAGACCTATGGGCAGGAATTTATTTATACAGTGGGACCCGCTTAAGTCGACGGCCCCGGGGTATGAAAAATGGCGCCGAGATAACCGATCACCGAGTTAAACGAAAACCAATATGGCGGCAAAATATTAACATGCGCTTGAAATTTCTTTATAATTTTATACATGATGTGCGTTAAATAGTGATGGGACGATTAATCGGAATTGTATCGGAATATCGGGACCCTATTTCTTCACTCTTTCCTAAGGTTGTTAAGACCGTTCGTTTTTAAGGACCGTTTAAGTTTAAATATAATCCTTTATTGCGTTAGAGCAGTTTATTTCCCTAGTACATAATTACATGTATAAGGAATTCATCTAGTCCTGCCCGACACACCTCTTGCGCGCCCGCATGTGCGCGCAGGGTCCGCTGGTGACCTTCCTTACAAGCTACACAAATACTTAACCCACCCCGTCCCCTCAGCTTACAATGGACTCAGAATTCCTTGGGTTGAGTGCTAATCAGACTAACCAACAACAATGGTGTGGGAGAATGAGAGTGGGGGTGGGTAAACTGTCTGTAGTCTGTTATATTATATATTTTAAAATCTGGGGAGCCTTGTTTACAGTAAGCACCCTATGATTTTTTGTCCCATCACTAGCGTTAATAAATGAGAATGTACATGCACATGATTTTGGAGGTTTTTTTTACACAAAGGCGTTGCCGTTATTTGTTTATCATGACCTATATATGACTCATAACAAAGCGAACTCTTCTCTATAAAAGTGTACACAAATAAATTAGGAACTCCTTTTGAACTTTTGAACCTTCAACTTTGATACATTTTAATTAATTCTAACCAATAGTTAAATGGCTTTTGCACACGGCCACTTCTTATGAATGAAACAATGAGAACAAAGCAGTAGTAATAGAGTCAAAATTAGGTTGAAGGATGAATGGTTGCCAATGACAACAAGTCTGCACACGGTACATTTTGTTATTCCATACGAAACGAAATGTTTTAGACATGCAATTCTCCGTGCATCTTTGCTATTGGAGCAATTACGCAATACTCTGCATCACTTACGCGGCCGATTGCCGAGTATACGAAAATCGGCCGATGCCGAGTAGCTGATCGGTTCAGCCCTATTGACAAGAACATTTTCAAAAGCTGGCTATTTAAGTTAGTAACACAGCGCTGTGAGCAAGCGGGCTGTGACGTCACCAGCGAGGCAGAAATTTTATGCCTTCACTTATAAAAAATCACATCTAACATTTTCAAAAGCTGACGATTGGTCATGGGGATCGAGATAACCAACACTAAGTGGCAAATTTGACCCTCTTTTGTGCTCGAGGTATTAGAGTTCGGCGACTTAAAATAATCGAATTAATCGATGAGAAAATGCAAAGACAAAGAGAGAATTTGGCGGTTCCAAAAAAAAACGTCGCCTTAATAGAGCTGGCGAGTTAACCAGGGCTCGAGTTAAGTGGGCCCCACTGTACATATCAATGTGGTTCAATTAAAATCTCCATTATATTTTTTCTTACAAATTTATATTTTTGTTAAGTTCATATTAGGAGTTTTTTTGTTTCTTTTAATCTACAAATTTATTAAATATGATTTTTTTGTAAAATTTTATATGAGATTTCTTTTAAAATATTTATATTAGGGATTTTTTAAACAAATTTGTGTTAGGGAATTTTTTTACAATAAATTAGGAGATTTAAAAAAATATATTTTGTAAGGGCCCCCACTGCAGTCTTGCTGCCAAAAAATATTTGGTCCTCAGATAACTGGACATCAGCAATAAAAAAGAAACCAGGTTTGAGGGGGCTTCTCTTCCATTAGGGCCTTGGACCAGAGTCCCGCTTGTCCAGCCTGGCCTCCCCACGCCCGGGGGATGGGGGGTGTCACTAACGGCCAGTCATGAAATTATAAAACAAGTGACCACCAACTATCAACTATTCACGTCACATGCACAAGAGTTGAAAGCGTCGCAACTGATTATATCAATGAACATTGTTAGATTTTAATAGAGTAATCAAATACGGTTGATGTGAAATTTCCCGCCACCGCCCCTCTCCCCATCCAACACTAACCTGGATTGAATTTGACAATCTTTTCTTCTGGCCCCCCGACAGGTTTGTTGTGGTTGTCCTACAAGAGAGGCTGGCGGTGTTTGACGCATGCAGACTCAGGCAGATAATGACCATCACTGGCAAGTCATCCTTATTGTCTCCCCTTGCACTCTCTGTTTCACGTTGATAGCATAAGGTTACCACTGAGATTAACTATTCAATAGCAAATATCATTTTACAAAAATTCCATTTGTCTTTACCCGTTGTTTCAATTCATTGTTTTGTCTGCCCTTTGTTTCAATTCATTGTTTTGTCTGCCCTTTGTTTCAATTGAATGTTCATTGTTTTGTCTTCCCTTTGTTTCCATTCGATGTTCATTGTTTTGTCTTCCCTTTGTTTCCATTCGATGTTCATTGTTTTGTCTTCCCCCTGTTTTTGCGCCAATGCAGGACTACTCCCCATATTCCTTAAAACTTTGTCTATCAACTTCTGCAGGCTGTTACCCCTGCCCAGGGCCAAAGGTCAACCCAATAGCACTAGGTGACAGATGGCTGGCGTATGCTGACAAGAGGGTAAGGGTCCAAAATGACCAGTTGGGCTTGTAACTGGGATGTTGTTTCAGCTGTCTATTATTATGAATGGGGAACCTTGGTCGAGTGGCATGCCCACTTGGCTGGCATGCTGATGGTGACGGGTGCGAATCCGTGAAGGCAGGGATTTTTTCCCGGGGCCAAGGGTGTCCCTGAGTCCACCCAGCTCCGAATTGGTACCTGATACTAGTTAGGGAAACAAAGGCGGCTGGGAATAGCGTAGAACCCTGATCACCATGGCCTGTGAACGCTGCGTCACTTGCCAACAGACCAGCATGATCTTTGGACACAATAATCTTCTATATAGAAGGAGCGCGTCTGTATAGATAAGACAAGACAACCTACCCCCACCCCTTCCCCAATACATTAGTGTAATAAAAAATAGGGCTGCAGAAATTGATGATTAATTAATCGATTAATCGATAAAAATTTTAATCAATTAAAATTAATTTGATGGATTAAAATTTGATTAAAATTTAATCAAATATTTATAACTAGACGCCCCGCGGCATAGCATACGCCGCAGAATTGCTCATGGAGAGTGCGAAGAAAGTTGAGAAAGAACGGACACAAACTACAGCACGAAGAAATCAAAACAACGTTAGTGAACGTCGGTTTGGGGGAGGGGGGGGGGACTGCCAACTCATTGTTTATTTTCAAGAAATTTTCAGGCAAAATTCGGTACACCCCTAACTTCTATGTAGTCAGCTGTAAAACGATAATCGGTTTAAAATTGGAGTTACATAATCGATAATCGGTTTTCCATGAAAACACACGCAATTAACAACCCTAAATATGACTTACCCTCGCTAGGATCGGCCAAACAAAGTTTATGTTTAAGGGATGGTAGTAATAAATGGGAGGCGGGTAACAACAATCTCAGTGTGCATATCTTTACGTTTCCTCGCTATTTTTTATTTACATAATGCTGCTTTTTGTGTCTGTACTCTCTATCCCCCCCCCCAAATGTTCTTTGCAATGTCTATGATGAGCAAGTCTGCGGCGTATGCTACGCCGCGGGTCTCTCCAGAGTTCTTTCTTTTCATTCACTCACAGTCGTTTGCCCAAACCCACCCCATTTTGACAACTGTGTCTTTCAGGAAGTCTTCACTGGTCACTAAATCATTAGCAGCGTATGCTACGCTGTGGATCAGCTAGTGTTGGCAATAAAGGGGTAAAAGAACGGGCACAAACAGAAATTTAAAAAAAAATTTTTTTTAAAAATGTTTTCACTGGGGCTTGAACCCAGGACCTCCTTGTATGAGGCGGACGTGATTACCAGTACACTACGAATCTCACGTTTTCTGTGAAGGAACAAAGCAAGTGATCGGGCAAGTGAACGTAAGAGCTTTTTTACCACCCACTCCCACACCCCCCCCCTTTTTTTTTCTTTTAATCCCACCACGCTTGCCAACAGTGATTAGTTAACCCGAGCTAGGGTCATTCGTCATGCTCGGTTGCACATACTTGCAGCTTGGTGTCTCGCAGGGTCCGACCACGAAGAGAATTATATATATAGATATTTTTTTTCCGATTTATTAATAATTTATATCTTTGTTAGTTACATACTTTTCCTTCGTATTATTATTATTTATTTAGATGTGCATACGCAAACAAAAAGGTTTTTCTTCCTTATTTCTTGCATAGCAGAAAGAATTTGCTGTTTTACGTCACAAAATTTGCAACCATGGAATTACCGCAACTTAACCGATTTCGTGAAATGATGAATCACAACGGGGTCTATATATGAGTTATAAAAATATAATTAATTGAAATTAATCGAAATTAATCGATTAAATTTTCCCCCGATTAATCGAACAATTTTTTTTAGATCAGTACTAGCCCTAATAAAAAAAAGATTACCTAAAGTTATCAAACATAACCTTACATACTGTAAGTGTAAGCAGACGCATTCACTGGGTATTATGGCTGTAACTGTGGACTATCAATGTAGATAACCGTACCACATGATTTGAATGTCCAATCATTTCCAATGACAAAAATGCATGAATGAAAAAATACCTGGCCTAAAATGTGAGGGATAATGGAAACAATTGGCGCCATGTAAAAAAAAATAAACATTTGAAATAAGAAAACATATTAAGATTATATTAGAAGGTCAGGTATGATAAACCAATGCCAGATTTTGGGAGTTACTCTTAAATGATGCATTTTTTTCTTCTCTTCAAGCTGTTGCCTGTTCACCAGTCGTGCGGAGGTATGTCCGGCGATGGGGCGCAGTCGTATGCGGCGACAGTGATCAGCGCGGCCAAGGTGAGCCTCTAAGCGGTGTTACATCATCTGTTGGAAGTATCACTTGTCTGTGATAAGTGTTGGAAGTATCACTTACCTGTGATAAGTTTTGGAAGTATCACTTATCTGTGATAAGTTTTGGAAGTATCACTTATCTGTGATAAGTTTTGGAAGTATCACTTACCTGTGATAAGTTTTGGAAGTATCTCTTATCTCACAGCCTGGAATAATTTTCTTATCTCTACATAATAATCTTTTAATTTTAATACTCAGGGCGAGACAGAAAAAAATTTGAAAAATTATATTTCAGTGAGAAAAATAGGGTTAAGTAAAGGAAAACTGTTTATTCAAAACAATTTTTCTCAATGAAAATAATTTTTCTAATTTTTTAATATTTTTTTTATCTAACCCTGAGAGTGTTAAAAAACTGCCTTATTTAAAAGTTTACCTTCTCTCCCAGGGAGCGTTCAAGGGATTGACCATGTTCGGCGAGGCCATGGTCAGCAGCGTCACCGGCGCCAAGCCCCCGCCTCCGGCCAAGAAAGCCGAACCGTCCCCTCCTGATGAAAATGGACACCGGCCAGGAATTGTGTCTGTCTACGATCTCAAATCATTCAGGGCAGACCAGGTAGTGACAATTTAGGACAGATTAGGTAGTGACAATTTAGGGCAGAACAGGTAGTGACAATTTAGGGCAGACCAGGTCGTGACAATTTAGGGCAGACCAGGTCGTGACAATTTTGGGCAGACCAGGTCGTGACAATTTAGGGCAGACCAGGTTGTGACAATTTAGGGCAGACCAGGTCATGACAATTTAGGGCAGACCAGGTCATGACAATTTAGGGCAGACCAGGTCGTGACAATTTAGGGCAGACCAGGTCGTGACAATTTTGGGCAGACCAGGTCGTGACAATTTTGGGCAGACCAGGTCGTGACAATTTAGGGCAGACCAGGTCGTGACAATTTAGGGCAGACCAGGTCGTGACAATTTTGGGGCAGACCAGGTCGTGACAATTTTGGGCAGACCAGGTCGTGACAATTTTGGGCAGACCAGGTCGTGACAATTTTGGGCAGACCAGGTCGTGACAATTTTGGGCAGACCAGGTCGTGACAATTTTGGGCAGACCAGGTCGTGACAATTTTAGGCAGACCAGGTCGTGACAATTTTGGGCAGACCAGGTCGTGACAATTTAGGGCAGACCAGGTCGTGACAATTTTGGGCAGACCAGGTCGTGACAATTTTGGGCAGACCAGGTCGTGACAATTTTGGGCAGACCAGGTCGTGACAATTTTGGGCAGACCAGGTTGTGACAATTTAGGGCAGACCAGGTCGTGACAATTTAGGGCAGACCAGGTCGTGACAATTTAGGGCAGACCAGGTCGTGACAATTTAGGGCAGACCAGGTCGTGACAATTTAGGGCAGACCAGGTCGTGACAATTTTGGGCAGACCAGGTCGTGACAATTTAGGGCAGACCAGGTCGTGACAATTTTGTGCAGACCAGGTCGTGACAATTTTGGGCAGACCAGGTCGTGACAATTTAGGGCAGACCAGGTCGTGACAATTTAGGGCAGACCAGGTCGTGACAATTTTGGGCAGACCAGGTCGTGACAATTTTGGGCAGACCAGGTCGTGACAATTTAGGGCAGACCAGGTCGTGACAATTTAGGGCAGACCAGGTCGTGACAATTTAGGGCAGACCAGGTCGTGACAATTTTGGGCAGACCAGGTCGTGACAATTTTGGGCAGACCAGGTCGTGACAATTTTGGGCAGACCAGGTCGTGACAATTTTGGGCAGACCAGGTCGTGACAATTTAGGGCAGACCAGGTCGTGACAATTTAGGGCAGACCAGGTCGTGACAATTTAGGGCAGACCAGGATTGTTATAACAAGATGTGAATGTAAAGTAATATCTGCGCCTTAATTAAAAGAAATAGTTTTCATGAAGTTCTGTGATTTGTTGCAGTTAATTTTTAAAAGGCCCCCTGACAACTATTGCTCGTTCGTCCAGATGGGTGTCATCCAAAAGGGTTGGGAAGAGATTGGAGGGGGGGGGTGTAGTAAGATATCCAAAAGTATTATCAAGTCTTTTTTTTTCTTTTAAAAGATTGTTTGAAAAAAATGTCTCCAATTTATAGAACTTTCCGTCCAATCAAATTTGTGTTTTTGCGTGTGTGTTTATGTTCACAACCTACCCCACCCCCTCCCCTCCACTCACTAGCACCAACCTCCACTCATGGATTTGAAAAATGATTGTTTGCATTTTTAAGGAAATGAATTTCATTTGTATTCTGTCTTCGGGATTTGTTGTATGTTGTCTTCTGGCCTTGTTGTATGTTGTCTTATGGCTTTGTTGTATGTTGTCTTATGGCTTTGTTGTATGTTGTCTTATGGCTTTGTTGTATGTTGTCATCTGGCCTTGTTATATGCTGTCTTATAGCTTTGTTGTATTTTGTCTTATGGCTTTGTTGTATGTTGTCTTATGGCTTTGTTGTATGTTGTCTTATGGCTTTGTTGTATGTTGTCTTCTGGCTTTGTTGTATGTTGTCTTCTGGCCTTGTTGTATGTTGTCTTATGGCCTTGTTGTATGTTGCCATCTGGCCTTGTTGTATGTTGTCTTCTGGCCTTGTTGTATGTTGTCTTCAGTCTTTGTCGTACGTTGTCTACAGTTTTTGGGTATGTTTGCTTTGTCGTGCCTGTGCACAATTCTATTTCCTGATACCTTAGCACCCCCCTCCCTGTGTCCTACCCACAGAGCGGCAAACCCTCCGAGGTGTCTCAGTTCTACGTCTCAGACGACCCAGACTGTGAGGGTCTAATCGCCCACTTCCACGCCCACGCCAATGAGCCGGTGGCGGCCATGGCCTTTGACCCAAGTGGAATTCTCCTGGTCACTGCCTGTAAATTAGGTACGTCGTCCTGGGTGTGTGAGTGGGAGCGCGGGCAAGTGTATATTCTTGTATACACGCTGTACCCTTGTATTAACACAGATTACCATAACTGTCCACTCCTGTGTCCACACAGATGACCATAACTGTCCACTCTTGTGTCCACACAGATTACCATAACTGTCCACTCTTGTGTCCACACAGATGACCATAACTGTCCACTCTTGTGTCCACACAGATGACCATAACTATCCACTCTTGTGTCCACACAGATGACCATAACTATCCACTCTTGTGTCCACACAGATGACCATAACTATCCACTCTTGTGTCCACACAGATGACCATAACTATCCACTCTTGTGTCCACACAGATGACCATAACTGTCCACTCTTGTGTCCACACAGATGACCATAACTATCCACTCTTGTGTCCACACAGATGACCATAATTGTCCACTCTCTGTCCCAGGTCATAACTTCCATGTGTTCAGTCTGGTTGCCCACCCCTGCTCGTCGTCCCTGGGAGCTGTCCACCACCTGTACACACTCCACCGCGGTGACACCACAGCCAAGGTAACTTGACATCTCCAGGATTTCCACCCCAAAAAGAAAACAAGAAATAAAAACTCGAATGAGTATTTAAACGCCATTTCCAAGTAATTTTGGATTTTTTATCAAGGGAAATCATTCTAGATTACAATAAAAGTCCATTCAAATATCCCTTCAAGCTACATCACACCAAGAATGTGTCAATAAAAATTCGCACCACACAACAATCTAAAATTAGCATTCACAAAGCGGGAAAACCCCATTAACAATCATTCTAGATTACATTAAAAGTAATTTCAAATCAATAATTTGAAACTAAACAAAACAATTGCTTTCTACAAATTGCTGCTAAAATTACGGAAGTCGAACGAATACATATTTTTGAGAAATTCCTTCTCCAACATTGTTCTAAATATTATTAGCTATTGTTTGACGTTTGTTTCAACCCGATAGATGTTATGGTTGGCGAGAAATTGACAAAATACGGATATTTTTTCTGGGTTTTTTGGATTTTTTTCCAGGAAATACAGTAAACCTTTTCGGTATTTTTTTGGCCGTTGCACATCCTTGGGACCTCCTTAGCATATTTGCAAAAAGACCCGAACCCTCTATCGGTTCCTATGGTTCAGGAGGAGTTGCATGTGCAAGCGTTACAGACATTTTGAATCTATAAACGCAATTTTTCCAAGGGAAATTGCGTTAAAAATTATCTAAATTTAACCAGAAATATCACTTCCTTCAGTTTTTTTCTGTCTGACCAACATTTCTTCCATGACACTCCTACAACTAATGAACCCAATATTTGCCATGTGAATGCATCTGTTTTATCTCTCAAACTTCTAAACCTGCCCTGTACGTATTGATTATAAGGGGATTTAAACCAATGTTTATTTGCTGTCATATCTTAACAACTGCATCCAGCTTTAAAGGTGGATCAGCACAGCATTATTTAAACCAATGTTTATTTGCTGTCATATCTTAACAACTGCATCCAGCTTTAAAGATGGGTCAGCACAGCATTATTTAAAACAAGTGGTCACCAAACTACAGCTGGATCCGGCCCCAACACCATTTTATCCGGCTGGCCAATGGTTCTTAAATGATGGATGTGCTTGATAGAAAATGTATCGCACAAGACATTTTTATAGTTTAACCCTACCGAGCCCAAGGCCATGAGCCTAACTTTACCCTATGCCTGGGTTCCTGGGCATTAAAGAGAAAAAACGAATATGCTGTAGAAAAAAAGGACTTACGTGCAACAAGTGCTTGGAATAGAATGAAACTTTGACAAATTGTAGTAAATAGGTTTATCTTTCATTTAGTGGCATAATTGCACCTATGTGTATCAATCCACTTAGCAGAAATAATATTGTTACACAACACATAGATTGTCTATACAATACACTCTAGGATTATGCTTATTGTATCTGGAGTGTTTTTCCATACACACTACACATGCCCTACACTTACACACAACATGACCTCGATAAGCTCTAACATAGTGTGTTACTTGACCTAGAAAAGTATTCTTTATTTAATATTGACTTAGATTCTAAAAATATCTAAAGAATATAAAACAAAATCCTTGTTCCACTTTCCTGTCAAGTTCTTTGTTCATAAGATTTACATTAAATTTTCAATAGTTTTTAACATAAGCACACACAAATAAAATGCAAAACATGGGGGCAGCCATTTGCAATGATTTATATTTAGGTTACAAAACGAGTAATTGGTTTTTATAAGCTTTTGAATAGTTTTTTCCTTGTAACTAGCGAAGTAACGGAAAATACAAAATTACAGAAAAACCGGGACAACGGTCTGGAAGGGTTAAATATTAAGTTTAGAATACTAGATCATAACATATTATGCTGTGAAAATCATAGCTTCTTTGTGCGTAACCCAACTCTAAAAGTTCTCAGTGTGTGTGGACACAGGAAGTAGTCCCTCGGAGTACGCACTGTTTAAAGCAACTACCCCAAAGTTATGGAATAGTCTTGTCAATTCATTGAGAGAATGTGACGACAAAGTATTTAAGAAATATCTAAAGACTCTTTTGTTTATGCAAAGTCTTAAAGATCAGAGCGTGGTGACCTGCATGGACCAGGAGAGCTATCAGAGCGTGGTGACCTGCATGGACCAGGAGAGCTATCAGAGCGTGGTGACCTGCATGGACCAGGAGAGCTATCAGAGTGTGGTGACCTGCATGGACCAGGAGAGCTATCAGAGTGTGGTGACCTGCATGGACCAGGAGAGCTATCAGAGCGTGGTGACCTGCATGGACCAGGAGAGCTATCAGAGTGTGGTGACCTGCATGGACCAGGAGAGCTATCAGAGTGTGGTGACCTGCATGGACCAGGAGAGCTATCAGAGTGTGGTGACCTGCATGGACCAGGAGAGCTATCAGAGCGTGGTGACCTGCATGGACCAGGAGAGCTATCAGAGCGTGGTGACCTGCATGGACCAGGAGAGCTATCAGAGTGTGGTGACCTGCATGGACCAGGAGAGCTATACCAGAAACCACGACCATACATCATCCTCGTTTTAAAGAAAATTTTATGTTTTTTTGGGGTATTTTTTGTTTTTAGCTTAAACAGTTAAGAATTATTATTATTGTTACCTATTGGTGACAGTCATTGCAAATGTTACTAAATGGTCTTCGGAATGTTGCACACACTTCCCGTCTCCTTTCCAGGTCATCGACATCGCCTTCACGAATGACAGCCGGTGGGTGGCCGTGAGCACCCACAGGGGCACAACCCATGTATTTCCCATCACACCCTACGGAGGTGAGTTGTCAGGGGCTAAGGGAGGTGAGTTGTCAGGGGCTAAGGGAGGTGAGTTGTCAGGGGCGAAGGGAGGCAACTGGTTTGTGAGTTGCTGTTCTTGAGTCCATTGGTTGTCATAAACTGGGTTAAGATTTGCACTGAATTCTTATCTTCTTTTTTTTTGATGCAGTAGTTTTATAAGAAAAAACAATGTTCAGGCATGACCAATCAAAACTGTTCATGAACTTATTTCTGAGATGTGAAATAAAGGTGTTAAATATGTGGGGGAGGGGGGGGGGAGTATCTGTATATAATTAAATAAGACGGCTTTCCGGCCATTGCAGCATTTTGCCTGGTACGATTTTTATGTTAAAGTCCTGGAGGGTATTACATGTAGGGCCCAGTGACGTATGTCGTCAAATATTGAAGAAATTTCAAAGCCTGTCTTCAGTCAGAAATTTTTTTCAAAATAATAAAATTTTGGAGAAATGTAGTTAAAAATTACAAATGAAGAGCCAAGCATAGGAGCTAAAATAATTGGTATAACTATTTCTGACTGGTAGTTGTGGCCGGTGTTTGTGTAAATTTAGGAATCATTGGTGAAAATATGGTGAAGAAATATTGATTTTAAAAAATTTAATGATTTTTTGGTCCAATATCAACTAAAGTACTGCCCCTGCTGTAGATTTTTCTTATATTGTTGGTACTATGTGATGTGTGCGGTGTATATTGTTGGTACTATGTGATGTGTACTATGTATATTGTTTAGGGCTGCGGAAATTAACGATTAATTTCTTGATTAATCGTTAAACATTTTTATGGATTAAAATTATTTTAATCGATAAAAAATCGATTAAAATTAAAGAAAAAAATATTTTTCATATTTTAAAATTTTTTTATTAATAAATAATTAAAGATTAATAATTTATAATAATTTATATATTTTTTTACGTACAAACTTCTCCCACGTAATATTATAATTTATTTTATTACTTTATGTGCACCGGCAGACGTCAACTAAAAAATGGCTGACAGCATCAGCGCAGTTAAATTTAAACATAACTAGAAAGTTGAGCAAAAATTTTGTTTTTAAGCTAACTGCGGATGGCAAAGTCGAAGATGGTGAAAAAGTTTACTGAGTTCACTGCCATAAACAATTCTCTTTTAAAGGATCAAATACATCGCTGACGTACCACATTCAACACAGACATCAGATCAAGTATCAACACATTGTCATAAAATTTAGTTCAAAATATTCTTAATTTTCAATGTCCGTGAGAAGTGTTCAGTTTAATGACGTCATAAATTTATATTTTTGGCTTTAATCGAAATTATCGATTAATTAATCGATAATTTTTTCAAAAGTTAACTATTAAATTAAAATTAATTGATAACAGCCCTAATATTGTTGGTACTATGTGATGTGTACGATGTATGTTGTTGGTACTGTGTGATGTGTACGGTGTATATTGTTGGTACTATGTGATGTGTACGGTGTATATTGTTGGTACTATGTGATGTGTACGGTGTATATTGTTGGTACTATGTGATGTGTACGGTGTATATTGTTGGTACTATGTGATGTGTACGATGTATATTGTTGGTACTATGTTATGTCTACGATGTATATTGTTGGTACTATGTGATGTATACGATGTATATTTTGGTACTATGTGATGTCTACGATGTATATTATTGGTACTATGTGATGTCTACGATGTATATTGTTGGTACTATGTGATGTCTACGATGTATATTATTGGTACTATGTGATGTCTACGATGTATATTGTTGGTACTATGTGATGTCTACGATGTATATTGTTGGTACTATGTGATGTCTACGGTGTATATTGTTGGTACTATGTGATGTCTACGATGTATATTTTGGTACTATGTGATGTCTACGATGTATATTGTTGGTACTATGTGATGTCTACGATGTATATTGTTGGTACTATGTGATGTCTACGGTGTATATTGTTGGTACTATGTGATGTGTACGATGTATATTGTTGGTACTATGTTATGTCTACGATGTATATTGTTGGTACTATGTGATGTCTACGATGTATATTTTGGTACTATGTGATGTCTACGATGTATATTATTGGTACTATGTGATGTCTACGATGTATATTGTTGGTACTATGTGATGTCTACGATGTATATTGTTGGTACTATGTGATGTCTACGGTGTATATTGTTGGTACTATGTGATGTCTACGATGTATATTGTTGGTACTATGTGATGTCTACGATGTATATTGTTGGTACTATGTGATGTGTATGATGCCTGCGACTTCCCACAGGTACCATATGCGCCCGCACTCATTGCCAGACCAGGGTGGTCAACAGGGCCAGCCGCTTTCACAAGTCAGCCGGACTGGACGATATAGAAGGGGGCGCGGCAGGAAGACGAAGTCCCGTGTTGTCAAGCAGCCCTGGCAGCTCAGGTAAGCGTGAACCGGTTTCAATGGGATCCTGGCTACGTATTGTGTAACTCATGATAGCATAGGGGGGGGGGAAACTGATGATCTCCCTTGCGATAATATTAATGCTGTATCTCGTGCTGGCTTTTAAGACCCCTAAAAGATATTTTAACACCATTAATTTAATTAGTTGTTTATTGTTGTTTTTTTACATTGATGCCATAAAAACACACACACTCACACACACGCACACACTTGTGCTCAAAAGATGTGCACTAAAATAATTGAGTTTGGACTCAAATTTGAACATTCCATTGCTTTCAACAATGTTTTATGTTATTGGTCCTTCAAATTAAAGTATTGAAGTTCATAACAGTTTTTGCTAACCCTTGCTTCTTTTTTAAATGGAGCTGGAAATTCGGAAGCTATTCCTGAAACTTATCTGTTCAATCTGCTGGTTATTTTATCTTATCTTATCTGTTACAGACGCTCCTTCTATACAGAAGATTATCACGTCCTTCACTTATCTATGGTTTGTGTTTAGTCCTGCATTGACGTGTCTTACCAAAAATATCTCCACTCTCCCACCGTTCTCTGAATCTCTGGCCGTCACTTTCTGTGTCTTCATTCGTCTAACCCCTGCTTTTCTTTTACTATCTGTCTTATTTTTATGCTCTTTGAACACTCATTATTATTGTAGGCAAGCCCAATAGAAAAGATCTTTATTGTTATCATTAGACTTAGAGGTGTTGCCGTTAACATTAACATGTTTTCCTCCATGTTAGCTTAGACCAGTGATGGCACGCAGAACCTCATCAGCCTGCACGTGACCAAGATATTAGTTCCTTAATCAAACCAGCCGAACCAAACCTCCATTTTCGGGTTTCATTGGAGTGTTGGAACTTTTCTATTAATAAGTGGGTTTTGGTTGAATTTCGGGCATGCGGCCCCAAAAAGGTTCGCCACCACTGGATTAGACTATGTCAAAACATCTCATGCAGAACAAAGTGAATATTTTATGCTAATTATTTTGTTAAAAAAATTTTTAAGGTGAGGAAAGATACAGTTCACCAGAGATGTATCTCAAAATCTCTGTGCACTGCTTCGATAAATAATTTAAAAAATTTCTACACACTCTATCCTTAGGTCCCCAGGAGAGTTACCCCACTCTGATCAGGCAAAATGCCCTGAGGAACAACACCGGGAACCCGCGCCTGCCCCCCTACCCCCACCCCACGGCGGTGGCCCCCCTGGCCCAGCTCAAGCAGGTGCTGTCCATACCTGGGCTGGGCCCCTCCGGTGGCAACCCGCGGCCCAAGAGCCCCACCCATTCCAGCTCGGTGCACGACAACGTGTACGGGGTCTGTGCCATGTTCTCCTCGGAGAGGCTGTGGACCTCGGCCGTAGAGAGGAGAGGTAAGAGGTCAAGGTCAGGGTCAAAGTTAGGGCCAGGGTCAATGTTATTATGGTCAGGGTCAATGTTAGGGTCATGGACAAAGTTAAGGTCAGGGTCAGGGCTAGAATTAGGGTCATGTTCATAGTTAGGGTCAGGATCGAGGTCAGGCTCGGGGTTAGAGTTAAGCTTTTAAATGTGTCTGGAGGAAGGGTTGCAGTCTACCCCACACCTCGTTCACTATTTCTTGTTAAAGTTGTATTAAGAATCGGTTTAGTTGTATGTTCTTGTATGTGATATGATGATAAGACTTAAGGTGGCTCATCAAAGGGGGAAAAAAAGAACATACAGATTTATCTATCTTTTTATTGAATGTGAGATCACTGTATATTTAACTAAATGAACTTCTGTAGAATATTTTTGTTATTATAAAGATCTTTCTCTTTGTGTTTTGGTTGTCTGTAATAATTGGGTTTTTTTTCTAAATAGAACAAAAAAATTTTTAATGACCCATGGACCAACTTCATTGTCTGATAACTTTAAGTGCAAGACAAATTTAAAAGGTGTCATTTATTTTAAACTTTACAAACTAATAATATACAAATAATTGTTTTCATACGATTAAAAAAAAATTATGTATATTTAGTTAGCAACTGATGTCTTTTTTTTTCTTTTTTATTTGGTAAAAAAGATTTCTCATTTCTAAAATCAAAAAAATTATATGTAAATTTATGAAACATATTTATGAAATATTTTTATTAAACATATTTCCAACATATTTATTCAAAATCTTTTGTTTAATGTTTACCTGCTGTTTGTCACCTGCAAGATCACCTGAAGAAGTCTGCCGTCGACTCTGTGTTTATCCTCAACCAAAACGGGATACTCAGCGAGTATCACCTGGAGCCACGCCCCAAACATCACAGCGGCTCCGAGAAGCACCTGGATGACTCACCTATTGATCTGGAGGTCAAAGGTCTCCTTCAATGGAATCTTCTCAGGTGAGTGAGATTGTCAAGGTAAAGGCTCTGCCCCTAATTATAGTTTAATTTATCAAGACTTGGTAAAAGTGCAGTTTTGTAGCATATATTATTTTGCAGTGAATGTTAATTTTCTTGTGAGAACTTACATTTTTAAATCCCTTATATTAACTTTATCGTCTTGTCTGTCTGCTGTGGACCCGCCCGTGGAAAAACAAAAGTAAAAAAAAATTACCCACTTCCCATGCTCCTATCGAGCTGAAATTTTGCACATAGACTTTTTTCACCTGACAATGCATGTTATCAAAATTTCATATTGATCGAATGTACTGTTATTAAATTAATGAATTTTTAGATTATCTCTATTTAGCATGTAAATGTTTATGCTAGTCTGTCGCGCGGTGTGTATTATATTGAACACGAGCAACAAAGCCCGTCATCGGTGGCATGTTGTAACTCCCCTCCAACAGCCGTCTCGACCAGCATACGTGTGCATCACGTCAAAAATACTCTTCATTATAGTTAAAATAAATAACTCGTAAAAACAGAGCTTTTGACTATAAATCCCAACGCGCATAACTGAAAATAAAGTCTTGGAATAAATACTGCACCAAAAATAACTCGTTTTGAACGTCCCCGTAAACGTGTTCAATATGATTGGCTGTAGGAGTCATATGTGTTTGCAGCACAGAACATTGCCTTTTATTATATAGGAAGGATACTTCGCTCGGTGCATATTGTAATGAACAAACTTTTATAATATTTTCCAGATCTGTAAATTTTTATGCTAGTCTGTCACGTGGTGCGTATTTTATTGAACATAATCAATACTTTTAGTTATGTCTCATAAATAAGGGATTTAAAGTCAAAAGCTTTTTATTTGTTTAATTTATTCATTAAATGCATTCATTTATGTTATATTTTAGCTATTACAGTGCTACTTTGTAGGGTTTTTTTTATCTCTAAGGCATTTTTTCGGCTCTAAACGATACATAGTCCAAGTAAGATGCATACATTGTGTTTATCTAGCACCTTGCTTGCCAGATTTGTTACCTACAAGGTGATGATGTTTTTCTAAATTTTAAATTTTTTGTTTCATTCATTTATTTATTTTACTGGTCTTAAAAGATCAATAAATCATTCACAGAAAATTTAATTTTTTGTTTTTCGTTACTAGGTGTTTGATTCTTATTTTGTTTATTTGTAAACTTGTCTTAAGTTTAAAAAATTCTGTTGTCATCTTACCGAAACAACCTGGCAAGTAAATGTGATAAACAAATAAAATGGATGCATCACGTTTTGTTTAGAACAGAAAAAATGCCTTAGAAATTTTTTAAAAAACTGAAAAATTAGCGCTGTAATAGCTAAAATATAACTCCTTTTCAGACCATGACGGCTTATGGGGCAAGTGACATCTATAAATACAATTAATAAATTACAAATCTAAGTTCTCACGAGAAAATTAAAATTCACTGCGAAATAATCTAATTGCTCTTTTACCAAAGTCTTTAAGCTTGTGTTCATTCTAAGGGTTCAAATATTTGCCACAGTTCACCTCTTTGTTATACAAGGCTAGGGGCCACGGCAATGTTCCCTTTAAGCGGCGCGGCCGCGCAGTTATTTGACCGATGCCGCGCAGCAGTTTACAATTACAGTGCAGCAAAATTTGTAAAATATTAAAGAAATAATGGTTGCTGTGCAACGTTGCACACGATTTGTTTTTTTTACTTTGCACACGGACCAACGAACCTTAGAGTTAACATTGGGCCACAGAATTATGAAGATGGACGATGGACAACCACTTCTAAAAAAATGTAGCCATGAAAATGAACTTTATGTTGAATCTAGTTCATTTAGAGTACCACAAATTCATTTAGAGTACTACAAATTCATTTAGAGTACTACAAATTCATTTAGAGCACTACAATTTCATTTAGAGCACTACAAATTCATTTAGAGCACTACAAATTCATTTAGAGTACTACAAATTCATTTAGAGTACTACAAATTCATTTAGAGTACTACAAAAAGAGAAATAAAAGTAAGTGCTACTGTCCCTGTACCACTTGAATTATATTGTCAAGTTTTTTTTAAAAATAATATCTAGGTCAAGGTCATCGGTGGAGATAAAGCCACCTCTGTCATCTAACAACCCCCTGATTGTGGCCTGCGAGGCCGTGCAGACTCAGCAGCCGTCCTACAGCCAAGGTCAGCCACGTCTTTGGTCATATGTAATAGTCTTGGAGTCAGTACTTCTGACACCGTATAATAGTCTTGGAGTCAGTACTTCTGACACCATGTAACAGTAATGGTCTTGCTCCTTGGTCAACTTCTGATACTGTGTAATTGTCTTGAGGCACTTCTTGCACTGTGTAATTGTCTTGAGGCACTTCTTGCACTGTGTAATTGTCTTGAGGCACTTCTTGCACTGTGTAATTGTCTTGAGGCACTTCTTGCACTGTGTAATAGTCTATCATGAAATAATCTAACTTTACGTGAATACTGCAAGAAACAAAGACATCAACAGCTTGTGGTCTGTGTAAGAACTGCCTCTTTAATCATATGAACATTACATTTACAGCCATTCTCTCTGAATTCACAACCTTGCACGAGTTCACTTCACAGCACAAATCACGAGTTTCATACTCGGTCAAGTCAACTCGCACGGTCATATAATTGTCCACACAACAACACGTCTCATACAATGTCAACACAACAACACGTCTCATACAATGTCAACACAACAACACGTCTCATACAATGTCAACACAACAACACGTCTCATACAGGATAACAGCTATTCCCATATGTTCATTTGTATAGATCTACACGAGAGTGTCATATTTTTGTAGTGAGCCCAGTCAGAAGGCAATATCTTTACTACATGGGTTTCCAATCTTTGCAAAGAGGCCCATATTCCATGAATTGAAATTATGCTCGGGAGGATTAAGATGATGAACATAACTTTGATGTCATCTGTTGAGACTGAATTATAGAGTTTTAAAAAAAAATTATATCATTGTTTTTTGTATTTTGTAAAAAAAAATTAAGAATGATATTTAGTATGGAAGAATAGGAAACAATTCTGTAGTGGTTACAGAGACTTAAAAAAATATCTTTTTTAATAAAAATTGATAAAGTTATAGAATAAAGATTTTTATTTATGCCATATACCTTAAAATGAATAAAATGTGTTGAAATATAACTAGGGCCAAATTTGTTTGTTTAAAAAGTTATGATGAAAACTTTTTTTTTACAGTTTTAAGTACGCAGACACCACTTGCATTCCCATTCCCTTTTCCAATTAGGTGGGGGAAAACAATAAATAAAAATTACCTGCACAATTTTGCCATCGAACGGCATTAAATTTTGTACACATAAAAGTCCATAATTTCATGTGCTTTTTAAAAATCCTTTATATTAACTCGTGGTGTCTGCTTGAGGCCTTGCCTGAATGCCGAAAAAACTTTGGTTAGATTTTTAACCCACTTTTTGCATGCAGACTCGTGCCGATGATAAAAATGATGTATCAAAAGTTCAGATCGATCGAATATACTGTTATTAAATTAATGAATTTTTAGATTATCTTTATTTATCTCTATGTAAAATGTTAATTTTTGTGCTAGAGTAATGCCGACGTATTATATCGAACATCCTTTTTAATACATTCCTGTTGCTCCGTGTGGTGCATATTATATTGACTATACTTTTTAAAATTAGATTCCCGATCTGTAAATGTAAATGTTGTTAATTGTTAATCTGTCTCACGGTGCGCACTATGTTAAACATGTTTTTATAACCTTTTCCCGTGATCAAATCGAGCTGAAATTTAGCAGCCAGACCGTAGAAGTTTTATTTTTTTTACTATAAATCCTTTATATACTTGAGACATAACTAAAATTTTGGATTTTTCGATTGTCGTGCGATGCTTATTATAATGAACATTCTTTTAGTTATGTCTCATATATAAAGATTTTATAGTCAAAAACTTTATTTTTTAAGGTTTTTTAAAATTTTTATATCAATACACACAGTAAACAAAAGGTCATCAGCGTTTGACATTATTTGATTTCATTGTATATTATACTTTACAAAGCCTGCAATTTTGGATTATCTTTTAAATTCACTGTCGTTTTTAGTGGAAAAAATTGTCTGCAAGACAATTAATTATTTAAGATGAGGCCACGGGCCAGTTGAAATTTTTAACATGGGCCAGGCTTTGTACATCCCTGCTTTACTAGACAAGTTAGGAGGGCCCAGTTATGAGGCAATGTCTTAACTGGAAAAGCAAGGCTCTTTGTTGAAGATTATTTGTTGTACTTCTCAACGTGTCATGAGGTTATGACAGGGGTCGGCAACCTGCGGCTCGCGAGCCGCATGCAGCTCTTTCGATGTCAAGATGCGGCTCTCCGGGTCCATGCCCAAATATTGAGAATCATGTTATTTTATTTTCAAAACTCATGTTAGTGGCTCTTTAAAAATTGGGAAATTTTGTAAATTGTAACTTTGGGCTCTTCCGTCCCAAAATGTTGCTGACCCCTGGGCTGGGGCAACACTAGGTCTGATAAAGAATATTTACCTTGTACTCTGATGTATCTCTGTATTTATTTTTTTTAAAAACTTTTTCAGAGCTGGTCGAGTCTGAGCCTGTGTCCAGATATGGCTCCAAGGACAGTCTATCTGGTGACTATGGCACATCTGCCAGCAAGGATGAAATAGATGAGCAGTGGGTCTCACAGGTATGGCTGGGGGGCAGTGGGTCTCACAGGTATGGCTGCGGGGCAGTGGGTCTCACAGGTATGGCTGGGGGGCAGTGGGTCTCACAGGTATGGCTGGGGGCAGCGGGTCTCACAGGTATGGCTTGTTGGAAGGCAAATAAACAGATTTATTAGCAGTCAAACAATTAAATTCATGACTTAATTTTGGGATTATGATTATCATGACTTAATTTTGGGATTATTATTATCATGTTTTAATTTTGGCATTATGATTATCAAGACTTAATTTTGGGATTATTATTATCATGTCTTAATTTTGGGATTATTATTATCATGTCTTAATTTTGGGATTATGATTAACATGACTTAATTTTGGGATTATGATAATCATGATTTACCATTGGGCCTCTGATCACAGATGTTTATATAATCTCCACTTAGATATTACTTAACCATCACAGTTTCATGCCAGAACACCTCGTCTGATTTACACAACCTCTCATCGCCAGGTTGAGATCATCACCCACGTGGGCCCCCACCGCAGGCTCTGGATGGGCCCCCAGTTTTCGTTCAAGACCATCCAGAACCCGCAGACCACCACGGTCCTCTCGTCGTCCTCCTCCTCCCTCTTTTCCGGCAGCCCTGACGCCAACGCCCATGTGACCACCATGGACATACTGACCGACGATTGCGACCTTGAGAGCTTGAAGTAAGTGTCCTTGAACCGACCCATCGGGTGGGTTGTTTGGGTTGTTGGTGCCCCCACCCCCCCCACCCACGTTTATTTCAAATTTGTAATCGGGATTAATGTGACCCTATGGATGTCTTAAGAACATTGGCTATGGTATAAGTAATTAAAACTGGTCATCTACTCATCTTGGTTTAGTGGGAAAGATAATTGTTCCACTCATTTTGGCTTAGTTATTTTAAATGCTTAACTATCAGATTCACCTGGAGTAAATCACACCCCTTGATCTATCCAACACATTGATCTATCCACATTCCATTATTTTATCCAACACCTGAATTTATCTACACCCCTGGATTTATCGAACAAATGGATTTATCCACACCCCTGGATTTATCCACACCCCTGGATTCATCCAGCACCTGGATCCATCCACACCCAGAATGCATCCAATTTCCTGGATTATCCCCAGCCCTAGAGAGTTATCCTTTCCCCCCTTGGATCTTTCCCCAGGTTGCACCCAAGTCGTTCCAGCCCGGTGGCAATGCCCAACAACAGACCGGCCTACAGGCGGTCGTCGACAAGTGAGAGGACCACAAGTCCAGGGCGGAGCACCAGTGCCGCACCTGTCTACATCGAAGCAGGTAAGTGTCTTCCGCTGCGTGTCTTTGGTGTGTTTATAGTAGGTTGGTGATGAGGCTCAGTGTGGTAGACCTTCTGAAGTGGACGATCGGAATACTGTGAAATGTATTGTCCAGACACTGGCCAGCCACTAAATAAGACATGCCATCAGGTGGTGGTTAAATGATGAATGGTCAAGTTAAGGCACTTTTATTTTTAGCTGATGGTCAATTCGTGAAAAAACTCGGTTGGTGGTCAAACAAAGTTGGACATGTCACTTGTCATTTATCATTACCTTATCCCGGCTATTGAAAATGGTACTTGGACAAGCTTAGTCAATTTGTGTGGGGGTGGGGAGGGGGGGGGGTAAAACTGCACAGTAGTTGGCATATTTTGCTACATTTTTTAAAACTTTGCATGGTTTTTGTAAAAAGAGACAAATTTTAAATTTTTCGTGCACAAGTTTTCATTTACACATGCACCTATGAAATTACTCAAATGACTTGACCTAGAAAAGTAAATTTTCATACAATTGACTGAAAAAAGAAAGTTTTGTCAAAGATAAAATTGAATTTGAAATATTTTTTTTTAAACGTTATTTTAAATTTGACACGTTTGAGAAGGATAATCTTCTGTATAGAAGGAGTGTCTGTGACAGATAAGATAAGATAAGTATGATATAGCATAAATAGAAAACCCCAACAAAGTAAATTTTGATGGGAGGAATTCAAAAAAGGTGACATAGGTAAAAGTTGTTTTTTTAAATACAATTTTATGGTCTAACTCTCTTGTGCCGGATTAAACATGAAAAATATGAAAGACCCATAAATGGGAACCTCACCGATAGACCAAATTTTAATGTAATAAAATGTGCCTGGAACTGGAAATAAAGCGTAACTCCTAGTTTCTACTCTCTTGGCTTGAAGCAAGTTCTGTTGTACATTTTTTCTAATAAGTTGAAACAAACGGAACAACGTTATATTCAAGTCAACAGAGAGCATAAATAAAAAATATGAGGCATTGAATGTTGGTAAAGGGTTCGAATCTCCGTGAAGGCAGGGATTTGTTCACGGGGCCAAGGGTGTCCCTGAGTCCACCCAGCTCCGAATGGGTACCTGACACTAGTTAGGGAAACAAAGGTGGCTGGGTAATGTGTGGTACCCTCTTAGCCGTGGCCTGTGAACGATGCGTCGTTTGCCAATATGTTCTTGGCAGAACGTAGGACCCAGTAATCTTCTGTATAGAAGGGGCGTCTGTAACAGAGAAGATATGATAAGATGATCAGTTATGATAAGATGATCAGTTAAGATAAGATGATAAGATAAGATAAGAATTGTAGCTGTCAGTGGCCCGACTAACCTGACTTTCCAGGGGAGGGGCAGTAGGTGGTGGGTAGAAGATTCATGGGTTGAAGTGGGGGTCGGGGTTGGGAGGGAGAGGGGGTATCCTGAGATTACTCTTAATGTCATCCTCCCGTTACCAGTGAAGACATCACATTTTTTAGTAATAAAATCTTATGTCCAAAGAAACACAAATATCTTCTAGTGATTAATTTCTAGTCTTGTTTTCTTACAAAGTCTTGTTAAGATTTTACTATAAATTTGATCAAACTGTTATTTTGAAAATGTTATTTTTTGTTTTGTTATCATTCTTTTTGTCTTCTTCATTATTTTTTTTCTCCCATCAAGTTTGGGACTTTCAGAAAAGATGTTTTCGTAAGTGGAAACTTTATTTAAACAGATTTATTTTCTTCTTTTTGAAAAAATTATTATTATAATTTTTTTTATGTATCTAGATTTATTTTCATTGACAGTGATTTTAATTTATGCAGAATTATTAATGTGTGAAGATTTCATATCAATATTAATTTTTTTAAATTATTATTATTAGAATTTTTAAAAATATATCTAGCTTTATTTTCATTGACGTTGATTTTAATTTATGCAGAATTATTAATGTGTGAAGATTTGCTAGCAATATTTAATTTTTTTAAATTCTATTTTGCTCTCTCTTTTACTTTCCACCCCCTTACCTCTACCCAAAACACGTTATTTTTACTACCTGTTCAACATTTAACGTTCGAGAAAGAATTGAATTGAATTTTTCAAAGGACATAACAGATGGGAAGTCATCGTAAATAAGTCTCAGGGCTGTACTGATGCGACTTCGGTCAAAGATTGAATTTTCAAACCATCCACCTGTTGTTGTGACCTATTTATTTTTTTTTCAACAAGTAAATTTGTAAGTCCCATGACCTATTTTTGTGGTCATGTGAGATTGCGATGTTTCCATTAGAACATTCTCGGGCTTTCAACAAGTTTATTTCACCCATAATTCATACGCAAATTTTAAGCCAATGTATGTTTAATTATACATTTTACAAAATACAAATTTAAGAATATTTTTTTATTTTTTTATCAACATCTACCATTTTGAAACTCTCCAAAAAAAAACAAAAAAAACCTTTAAAATCATCGGAGATTTTAAGTGATAAACAAAACATTTGCAAAAAAACCATCATCATTTTTAAGGTAACACATTGCACGGTCTGTTTGTAAAATCTTTTTTTTTAATTGTCAGATAAAATTCCCTAAATCTGCACTGATAATGTAGCCAACACCACAAACCAGATTTGGTTTAAATGGAAATTTGAACACTGACGGCACTTAAACTTGATATTGATGACCTGGGGGATGTACCATTATTATCTGTTAAGTAGCTTTAGTCAATGGGAAGGTCCTGCATTGTCGACGCCATTGCCTGGGGGGTCAGGGGTCACTTGCTGGGTTATTAATTCAATTACAAATTTTTAAGTTATTTATTTAATTTTTGCCAGGCACGGTAAGTATTTAATTTTACAGCTTTTTTCTTATCATCTATGTGTATGAATATATAGATATATTATATAATAATTTTGTATAATGAAAAAAGTATGTATTTACCAAAGCTAATGACCTCACTTTCAAGCTAGTATATATATTTATTTAATTTTAAATTTTTTAAAAAAATTCTGTTGCTAACCACCTTCAGATTTGAGAGTTTCAAAGTAGTATATAGCGTCGGAATTGATGATTTTAAAGAATAAATATATATATTTTATACTTCAGTAATGTGTGGGGGAAAAAAAAAGGGGGGGGGGTGGTTTGCCTAGAAAATCTTAGGTTGTCAGGTATCATCATAAATTTTTCAAATCAATTTAGAAAAATAAATTATAACTTGGGTTTTATACAAAAACTATTACAATCACAATCTTATTTTAAACAAAAGCTATTACATTTACAATCTTATTTTAAACAAAAAACCACTACAATTGCAAGCTTATTTTCAAAATAGACTGAACTTCATAAACCTGAAAAACATTTTTTTTTAAATATAACTTAACACATTTTTTGCTGCCAGGGTTAACACTAAAACTGAGCAATGAAAGACTTTCTATTAATTCATTCATGCCTGTGTTTCAAACAGGCTGCATAATTTATTATATGGCTAATAGAGTTTAACAACCCTCTGACCCAGCTTGTGTGTCTAAGTTTAACTATTTAACTTATTTAGTCTGTTTTGTTTAGTTTACGTTATCTGGTTTGAATTGCTAGTAATCAATGGTTAACTTTAAGATATATGGCCTCTAAGGTCAGGTCCCCGCCTGAACACGTTTTAGAACCCTTGCTCTGTTGTGTTTATTCACATGAAAGTTGTCGCTTATGACAGTTCGTCCTTGACTAAATGTGACGCTAAATTCAAATAATGCTATCCAGAATATGTGCAGCAGAATATGTTTTATACCTTGTGTAGCTGGTAAAGATGATATAGTTTGTATACCTTGTGTAGTTGGTAAAGATGGTATAGTTTGTATACCTTGTGTAGCTGGTAAAGATGGTATAGTTTGTATACCTTGTGTAGCTGGTAAAGATGGTATAGTTTGTATACCTTGTGTAGCTGGTAAAGATGGTATAGTTTGTATACCTTGTGTAGCTGGTAAAGATGGTATAGTTTGTATACCTTGTGTAGCTGGTAAAGATGGTATAGTTTGTATACCTTGTGTAGCTGGTAAAGATGGTATAGTTTGTATACCTTGTGTAGCTGGTAAAGATGGTATAGTTTGTATACCTTGTGTAGCTGGTAAAGATGGTATAGTTTGTATACCTTGTGTAGCTGGTAAAGATGGTATAGTTTGTATACCTTGTGTAGCTGGTAAAGATGGTATAGTTTGTATACCTTGTGTAGCTGGTAAAGATGGTATAGCTTGTATACCTTGTGTAGCTGGTAAAGATGGTATAGTTTGTATACCTTGTGTAGCTGGTAAAGATGGTATAGTTTGTATACCTTGTGTAGCTGGTAAAGATGGTATAGTTTGTATACCTTGTGTAGTTGGTAAAGATGGTATAGTTTGTATACCTTGTGTAGCTGGTAAAGATGGTATAGTGTGTATACCTTGTGTAGCTGGTAAAGATGGTATAGTTTGTATACCTTGTGTAGCTGGTAAAGATGGTATAGTTTGTATACCTTGTGTAGCTTGTAAAGATGGTATAGTTTGTATACCTTGTGTAGCTGGTAAAGATGATATAGTTTGTATACCTTGTGTAGCTGGTAAAGATGGTATAGTTTGTATACCTTGTGTAGCTGGTAAAGATGGTATAGTTTGTATACCTTGTGTAGCTGGTAAAGATGGTATAGTTTGTATACCTTGTGTAGCTGGTAAAGATGGTATAGTTTGTATACCTTGTGTAGCTGGTAAAGATGGTATAGTTTGTATACCTTGTGTAGCTGGTAAAGATGGTATAGTTTGTATACCTTGTGTAGCTGGTAAAGATGGTATAGTTTGTATACCTTGTGTAGTGGTAAAGATGGTATAGTTTGTATACCTTGTGTAGCTGGTAAAGATGGTATAGTTTGTATACCTTGTGTAGCTGGTAAAGATGGTATAGTTTGTATACCTTGTGTAGCTGGTAAAGATGGTATAGTTTGTATACCTTGTGTAGCTGGTAAAGATGGTATAGTTTGTATACCTTGTGTAGCTGGTAAAGATGGTATAGTTTGTATACCTTGTGTAGCTGGTAAAGATGGTATAGTTTGTATACCTTGTGTAGCTGGTAAAGATGGTATAGTTTGTGCTTCATTCATATCTTATGACTAACTTCTCATCGACCAGGAAGCTATGAACAGTCCCCCATCCTCAGCGATGTGTTCAGCGAGTGGACAGAGTCCAACATCCTCCGACAGCCCAAAGGGAGTGAGGAGGAGGAGGACCGGCTGAGGAAGACCCTGGAGGACGCCATGATAGAGTCCAACGCGGCGGAGGGAGGGCCCAACAGCTCACTCAGAGAGGGTCAGTGGATAGCTTAACAATCACCCGGAAATGAATGACTTTGTGGTCTCGAGGGGACCCCACCTCTTAAGTTAATCAGGGCCCCCTCCCCTTATGTTACCCCCCTACCTCCCCCACCTCCCCTGTATTTCACCAAAATGCCACCTTTCTTGCACATTTTATTTGTTTATACTTCTCATATTCATTACTTTTTGCCTTCACTTTCATATCCAATAAATCAAGTTCCCCAATATGAGATATGTCAAATTTGTTTCTTTACTGGATTAAAATATTGGAAATTTCTCAGGAATCAAATGGCACAAAACCCTTTTATGGGCAATGTCAAATTTTATGGTAAAATAATGACAATAGTCTCCAAATACAAGAAATGTCAAACTTTACAACCCATGTTTAACCTTGAGGGACCCTCCTATAACAAGATCCCCAACACTGGCCCCAATATGCCAGGATGTGCCCCAATATGCCAGTGTGTGCCCCAATATGCCAGTGTGTGCTCCAATATGCCAGTGTGTGCCCCAATATGCCAGGATGTGCCCCAATATGCCAGTGTGTGCCCCCATATGCCTGTGTGCCCCAATATGCCAGTGTGTGCCCCAATATGCCAGGATGTGCCCCAATATACCAGTGTGTGCCCCAATATGCCAGTGTGTGCCCCAATATGCCAGTGTGTGCCCCAATATGCCAGTGTGTGCCCCAATATGCCAGTGTGTGCCCCAATATGCCAGTGTGTGCCCCAATATGCCAGTGTGTGCCCCAATATGCCAGTATGTTCCCCAATATGCCAGGATGTGCCCCAATATGCCAGTATGTGCGCCAATATGTCAGGATGTGTCCCAATATGTCAGAATGTGCCCCCTTGAAACTCCTCTTCATTGATGTTTTGTGTCACAGTCCTAGTGTCACTGTCCTAGTATCACTGTCTTAGTGTCACCGCCCTAGTGTCACTGTCCTAGTGTTACAAAAGCAAGCTCCTTTAACAGATCTCTGTGCATTCATTTTGTCATTGTACATCATTCAGCTGCACCATTAACATAGAATCTTATTAAAGTCTTTTCACAACGTCACGTGACATGGATATTTTAGCCCCCCCCCCGCACCCCCTCACACTGGGGGAAAAACATGTGTTGCACGTTTGACCTTTCTGCCCGCGCACGACACTTTCTAAATCCCGCAACTTCTTTTCCCCCATCTCCGTCACGAGCATCTATTACAAAGGGAAATAATTGTGCTTATACGTAAACCAACGAGGCTATGATTCAATTTCCTGTTTACCTCCCCTGTTGTTTTGGAGCGCATTAATTTGTGTGCCCGCTGATGAAGTGCTGGCGAGTTTCGCTTGCAGCAATTTGATTATTCCCATCGCAGATTGCGTGTAATGACTCGCCTCTTATCGCAAATTTATGAAATTTCACATAAATAACGATATAACGATATTTTGCGTAGAGAACCCCCCCCCTCACCACAAACTCTCTTTTATTTCCACGCCCACGACAGGACATTGAAATGTACCGGGTGTTCTCGTGTAGGATTTATAAATCATATTTTAAAGGGATGTTTCTAAAACTGGAGCCTTGAGCCCCATTCGAGAATCGTTCAAAGACTTGTCGCGAGTGATGGAAATAGAGATCCAGACTAAATAAAACAAAGCAAAGAAATGGGAGGACCTGTTATTGACTCAGTGAGCTGTGGCTAATATTCTCTTGAAGATAATAGTTGTCAACCATCTACCACTGGTTGGAAGAAGAGGTTGGGTTGAGCTATAGGCCTCGAGGGTTGTCAGCGTTCAGATGGTTGTCAGCGTTCAGATGGTTGTCAGCATTCAGATGTTTGTCAGCGTTCAGGTGGTTGTCAGCGTTCAGATGGTTGTCAGCGTTCAGATGGTTGTCAGCGTTCAGGTGGTTGTCAGCGTTCAGGTGGCTGTCAGCGTTCAGGTGATTGTCAGCGTTCAGGTGGTTGTCAGCGTTCAGATGGTTGTCAGCGTTCAGATGGTTGTCAGCGTTCAGATGGTTGTCAGCATTCAGATGTTTGTCAGCGTTCAGGTGGTTGTCAGAGTTCAGATGGTTGTCAGCGTTCAGGTGGTTGTCAGCGTTCAGGTGGCTGTCAGCGTTCAGGTGGCTGTCAGCGTTCAGGTGGTTGTCAGCGTTCAGGTGGTTGTCAGCGTTCAGAAGGTTTGTCATGGTTCAGGTGGTTGTCAGCGTTCAGATGGTTGTCAGCGTTCAGATGGTTGTCAGCGTTCAGATGGTTGTCAGCGTTCAGATGGGTTGTCAGCGTCCAGATGGTTGTCAGCGTCCAGGTGGTTGTCAGCGTCCAGGTGGTTGTCAGCGTCCAGATGGTTGTCAGCGTTCAGATGGTTGTCAGCGTTCAGATGGTTGTCAGCGTTCAGATGGTTGTCAGCGTTCAGATGGTTTTCAGCGTTCAGGTGGTTGTCAGCGTTCGGAAGGTTTGTCATGGTTCAGGTGGTTGTCAGCGTTCAGATGGTTGTCAACGTTCAGATGGTTGTCAGCGTTTAGGTGGTTGTCAGCGTTCAGAGGGTTGTCAGCGTTCAGAGGGTTGTCAGCGTTCAGTGGTTGTCAGCGTTCAGGTGGTTGTCAGCGTTCAGGTGGTTGTCGGCGTTCAGGTGGTTGTCGGCGTTCAGATGGTTGTCGGCGTTCAGATGGTTGTCGGCGTTCAGATGGTTGTTTGACAACGTTTTTTTACAAATGTATTTAATTCCCTGTTTGTTACAGTAATGTGATACAACTCATGTGTCTTCTGTGACTGTTAGCTCTGTCGCGATTGGTCGATACTAAATAGGTTAAAGACGTGTAAAGTATTAAGATTTGTGATGGAGGGGATTCAAATGTCGCGGAGTTGAATCAAATGTCATGGAGTGGAATCAGTAACACTATCTTTTCCAAATAAATGGGGCTCATTTAAATTATGATCCAATGATCCCCAACTTGTAGGACTCACTGAGCCCCTCCTTTGGAGTCAATATCAATTGGGGGCCACTTTGACCCATACCGGTGTATCGGTTGTTAATGTTCATTTGCGGGCTTCCTTTAGTGGCGATTTAAGGCTCTGTGGAGCGTAGGTTAAAAACTATTGGCTCATCTCTAATGAACTAATGGCCCATTTTTTGAGAGACGCCCCCCCCATGTCCCTTCAATGGGTATTAACCCTCGTTTTACACTCAGGTAATTTATATTGATCGCCTATCGTCTTGTGTTGTGGTAGATGGTGACGCGCCTTCCGTCCTAGTGTTGGTGGTGGTGGGTGGGGGGGGGGCTGGTGATGCGACTCTGATATGACGACATGCTTGCCCTTTGCAACCCGAGCTTATCGCCTCTACCAGTCCATACTCGGCCTTTCCTGATCCTCGCCATTTTCATCTATTTTCAGCATGTATCATTTCTTTAAATCATTGTCTGTATTAGATGCTTTTGTAATCGAGTATTTTAAAAGAACAAGGCCTGGCCGAGCCTACTCCTTTTGGATCTTTACCGTTGTTAAAGGGGGCGTAACCTCAGTGGCTACTGCAGCGGTGGACACAAGCTGAGATGGTGACGTCACAGGCTAAAAGCAAGCATTCCTTTATTTATTACATCATCAAAAAATGTAAGCGCAAGAATCGAAACATTCACGACCCAACGATTACACTAATTCCGATTTCCGTCGCTCCGATGCCCAAGTCCATCATTAATCGCTTTTTTTTTAAAGGGGAGGTAAGGAAAATACACCGGGCGTCGTCATTGCAGTGATTATTTCCCTTTGACCACTCTTTGGCGGCTAACAGTGTCATTACGCGGGGCTGCGTTTGTCGCTCTTTAATTTGGCGGCTAAATAGAGAGTTGGGAAAAACAGTGGGTGGACTCGGGAAGGCAATGAAAGGGCGGCGATGCCATTATGGAGAGATAGGGGGGATGGTGGTGGTGGTGTGTTTGTTGATGTGCGCCCGCCCCATCCCACCTTCCTCCCGCGCAACCCACAACTTTCTGTATTTCTCACTCACTCGCTCTTTTCTTGTTTGTTTTTTCCATCTTGCGGAGCTGTTTCTTCAGTATAGAGAGATGAAACATGAGAGAGAGAAAATAGAGAGAATACTTGATAAGGGAATCTGAGATAGAGAAAAAAGAGAAAGAATGAGAGATGAGAAGGAACATTGTTAGGAATGACAGAGACAATGAAAATTACGTGTGGTCACGGCTGCAGTAGAGTCAAGAAATGGGTGCTGAGGTAGTAAGGAGTCAAGAAATGGCTGGTGAGGTAGTAAGGAGGCAAGAAATGGCTGGTGAGGTAGTAAGGAGGCAAGAAATGGCTGGTGATGTAGTAAGGAGGCAAGATAAAGACAGTTCCACTCACGCTGATTCCACATAGCACCCCTTAACACGGAAAGCAAATAATGAATCTATGTACGCTCTGACTCCATAGCTGCCCTGATTCCATGGCCGCCCTGACTCCATGGCCGCCCTGACTCCATGGCCGCCCTGACTCCATGGCCGCCCTGACTCCATGGCCGCCCTGACTCCATGGCCGCCCTGACTCCATGGCCCCCCTGACTCCATGGCCCCCCTGACTCCATGGCCGCCCTGACTCCATGGCCCCCCTGACTCCATGGCCGCCCTGACTCCATGGCCACCCTGACTCCATAGCTGCTCTGACTCCATATTCCCCCTGTCTTCATATTTCCTCTAACTCTAACATCATTTCTCCACTGACTCCACAATAGACTTCACGCATTTACGCTCACATTATTATATATATATTTATGCTCAAGTATATAGCCTAACGCTAAGGGACATCACTCTGCTTTTTGTTTTTAATTGGATAATCATTTTGGTTTCCAGATTAACATTAAACACCCTCCACACTATTATTATTAATAATTGAACAATTTCATGCCGACGTTCGAAAAGAGTTATTTTTTGGTGCAGTAATTTGGTGCGCTGCTTTCTAAAATTTCTCGCCGTAAAAAGATATTATATGACGTCATTGTTTTAGTTCATATTTTAATTTTGGAAAAAGGAAAGATGTAGTAAAAAAAACGAAAAAAAAACCAAGTTTTTGGCTATAAATCCTTTATGTACGAGACATAACTAAAAGAATGTTCATTATAATACGCAGCGCAAGACCATTCAAAAATACAAAATTGCAGTTGTGTCGTAAAACATGTTTAATATAATGGGCACCGATCAGGAATATGTTTATAAAAAGTGTTGTCAATAAAATACGCACCTTATTGCGCGACAGAAAGGTTGTTCAATATAATGCGCACCGCGACACTCTATCTCAAAAAATAACATGATACATAGGAATAAATAAAATAATCTAAAAAAATCAATTATTCAATTACGGTACATGTGATCGATCTGAAATTTTGATACATTGTTTTTATCATCGGTACGAAACTGCCTGCAAATTTTCAGCTCGTTAGCTTACGAGGAAGTGGGTTAAAATTGATCCAAAGTTTTGGCTACAAGCAAAGGTGCAAGGATTCAAGGGTGCAAGCAAGCAGACACCACGAGTTAATATAAACGAAGGATTTGAGGATTGTTAATTATAAAATACTTTGTGTACATTTCACGAATTTTTCTTATTTATCATACAAAGATACGTTACTTGGGGTTTTGAAAAAGGTGGGCGCCGTAGGCGCCCTTAAAAAAGGCAGCGCCGCAGCACAAACTAGTATTATTAAACTATATAATTTGCAATTGTCACGCAAGTAGTGTCTGTCAGTCCTGATGCTACTAATTTTAGAAAGCAGGGAAAACCAAATTACTGCACCAATGCACCAAAAGGTGTGCAAATTAAAGATGCGCTGTAAAAAAGCTATTATATGACGTCATTGTTTTCGCTCATATTTTAATTTTGGAAAAGGAATCAATGTAAAAAGAGGATTTGATGATGGTTAATTATAAAATCAAAAAATAAAGTGGGCGCCGTAGGCGCCCTACAACCCCTATTATAAAATACTTTGTGTACATTTCAGAAAGTTTAATATTTCGTATTTATCAAACAAGGACAAGTTAGTTGGGCTTTTGAAAAAGGTCGGCGCCGTGGGCGCCCTAAAAAAGGTGCATTTTTTAATAAAATAAATAGATTTCAGCTGAACACTTCCGTAATTTTTGACGGGTGATACGCTAGTATATATATATTTACGCTCAATTATCGCTGATTGTGGCCTAACGCTAAATCATAATCCTTTTGGTTTCCAAATTAACATTTACCAAACAACGCACGAACCTATGACGTCAGCATTTGTGTTGTAAACAGTGCTGACTGACTCAAAGAGTTATTTTTTTGGTGCAGCAATTAGGTGCGCTGCTTTCTAAAATTACTTTAAAAATCGTGTGGTCATTAGCACTGTAAAAAAATATTATATACATACTTTTGTGTACATTTCAGGAATATTTCGTATTTATCATACAAGGATAAGTTACTTAGGCTTTTGAAAAAAAAACAAGAAAACAAACAAACAAACAAACAACCTATTATAAAATACTTTGTGTACATTTAAGAAAGTTTAATATTACGTATTGATCATACAAGGACAAGTAAGTTGGGCTTTTGAAAAATGGGGGCGCCGCAGCACAAACTAGTAACATTTATAAACATGGGAACCTGGTAGATATTACTAATGAGATCAATTTGCTTTCCGTTGTTACAATTTGATAAGTGCATGGGTTTTGGCGATTTGGGTCACAAAAAAACAAAAACAAAAAACTCATGTACAGTCGCACCATGTTTAGACGCAACCATGTATATTCGCGCCCATGTATAGTTGCGCCCAGATATAGACGCGCCTTGTATACACGCACCCTGTGTGCAGGGTAAGCAAAACTATATGCAAGACGCGTCATATAGACGTGACAATGGGGTAATACTTTGACATCCACACTTCTGCAAGTCCGGTATTTTGTTTTAAGCTCGATCGTCCACGAGCGCGGGTCAGGCGATCGATCTACACCATCTTGAGGGCCGGCCAGTGTCCACTGATGACTCTGCATTGTCCAGTTGACTGGGAGAGGGCGTTTCTCGTCGGGCCAGCACCCGGGGGGGGGGTAATTATCCAGTCAGCTCCCCTTCTGGACCCAATGTGTTGACTGGTCAGTGTCATTAGGAGTCTGAACTCAGTCGCACTGTTGATGTTGGGTGCCGGGGACATCAGCTGGGGGGAGGGGGAAGATGGAGGTGGAGGGATATGTGAGGGGAGGGATGGGTTGAAGGTGAGGGTGAAGATTTCAGGGAATGGGATTGAGTGAGTGGGGATGTGGGAAGACGGAGTTGGTGTGCGGGGCTAGACGCTGTTGGTGTTCGTGGGAGGGATGGGTAGTGAGTTGGTGTGCGGGGCTAGACGCTGTTGGTGTTCGTGGGGGGGGGTGCTTTGGGAGGCAGAAGGAGGGAGTGTTGATGTGGGATGGACGGATGGTGTGAGGGGGGGGGGAAGTTGTAGGTGAGAGAGTGAAAATATAAAGTATGAATATGATATTTGTGGGGTACTGTTAACATGGGTGTGTAGGCAGTTTGGCGTGCGGGGTGTGTGTGTGGGGGGGTGAGATGAAGCGTTGGGATGTGTGGGAGGTGACGTGTGTGGGTGAGGTTTCTGAGTTGAGGCTTAAGGGTAGCGTGTGTGATGTGAGGTGTCGGTGGTTACGTGTGAATGTGTGGTTAGGGCGGCGAGGAGTGGGAGGGGAGTTGTGTGGGTGAGGTGTGGAAGGTGGCATGGGGGAGGTTTGGTGTGTAGTGATAAGGGGACAAGTGGTGGGTTGCACAGTATACAGACCTCCCCCCCACCACCACCATAACTGCGAGGTGGCCAGGTAGACATTGCTGATATTAAAGTTCTCTCTCGCACTAATACCGCAGCGGGTTTCCCACTTGAAATCAAGGCTGTATATACCCACCAGTGCACTCACGGCTGTATAAACCCACCAGTGCACTCACCGCTGTATAAACCACACCAACGTAATCATGGCTGTATATACCCACCAGTGCACTCACGGCTGTATAAACCCACCAGTGCACTACGGCTGTATAAACCCACCAGTGCACTCACCGCTGTATAAACCACACCAACGTAATCATGGCTGTATAAACCCACCAGTGCACTCACCGCTGTATAAACCACACCAACGTAATCACGGCTGTATATACCCACCAGTGCACTTACGGCTGTATAAACCACACCAACGTAATCACGGCTGTTTATACCCATCAGTGTACTCACGGATGTATATACCCACTAGTGTACTCACGGCTGTATATACCCACAAAAGTAATCACGGCTGTATATACCCACAAAAGTAATCACGGCTGTATATACCCACCAGTGCACTCACGGCTGTATAAACCCACCAGTGTACTCACGGCTGTATATACCCATCAGTGTACTCACGGCTGCATATACCTACCAACGTAATCACGGCTGTATATACCCACCAGTGTACTCACGGCTGTATATACCCACCAGTGTACTCACGGCTGTATATACCCACCAGTGTACTCACGGCTGTATATACCCACCAGTGTACTCACGGCTGTTTAAACCACACCAACGTAATCACGGCTGTATAAACCCACAAGTGCACTCACGGCTGTATATACCCACCAGTGTACTCACGGCTGTATAAACCCCACCAACGTAATCATGGCTGTATAAACCCCACCAACGTAATCACGGCTGTTTATACCCACCAGTGCACTCACGGCTGTATAAACCCCACCAACGTAATCACGGCTGTATAACTAAACCCCACGAGAGCTTTCAGCCGTTACGTCTGGCACCGGCTTGGCCGGCCAGAAGTGCTTCTCTGATCCCACCTCATCAAGACATCTCGTGTCTTAATTTTTAGTTTTTGCTCTTGGCGCATCCGCAAGACGAGGCGTATTTGAGACTACTAGCAAATAGAAATCTACATCTATTAAAGATAAAAGCCCTCGGCTCGTGTGTAACGAAACACTGAACGAACGGGGTTCGCCATCCAACCCCAGGGCCAGCCAGCTCTCGCCCTCGTCGGGGGGCTCAATGAATGCTGCGCCTCCCTGTTCCCTTTCATCGCCAATTAACGTGTGAAACCCACGAGTCTTCAAAAAAAATAAAAAAATAAAAAATAACGTGTCTGCAAATGAACAGAGTCGTCACGAGTCCTGCGTGCCTGGTTGATGAGGGAGGAGGAGGCGGAGGGAGGGGGTAGAGCCATGTAAGTGCGAGATGCCCTCTGACCTCTCGTCTAAGGGATTGCCCTCGTGAACCTGGGGTGAGTCGGTTCACATTGAGGGTATACACAACGGTTTTGGGGGGGATTATTATTATTTATTTTTATTTTTTTTTAATTATTATTTTCCCCTTGTTCTTTTAGGAGAGAGGAGTGTGGCGTTTAAAAAAAATTATCATATTACTTCCCTTTCATGCGCTCTTACAGGTAAACAAAACACGATTACCCTCAGAATGACCGACCCTCGAGCCGAGCACACGCCGCCCCCCCCCACCCCACACACCCCCCCCCGCCCCCCGCACCCGCCCCCCCCACCCACCCTCCACGCCCAACCGGGGCGGTAGCACCGGAAAAAGGGGAGGGGGGGGGTGGGGGTATACACCCCCGGGGGGGGGGGGGGGGGAAAAAACAAACACACAAAAAAAACCACCACCCCCCCCCCACAAGCACACAACAAAACAAAAGGGGGGATAAAAAAAAAAGAGAGTGTGGAGTGTGGTTTTGTTTGGAAGGTGTTTGGAATTGGATAGTTTGGAGTGTTGGGGGTGGATGGTTATTGGGTTTTTTTTTGTTGGGGGGTAGGGGATAGAGAGAAAAGGGGAGTGTGGAATGGGAGAATATAGTGGGGTGTTATTGTTGGATGTGGGGAGGTGGGGGGGGGGGTAAGGGGGGGGGGGTGGGGTGTTGGTTGGGTGTGGTGAGTTGTAATTAGAATAGTGGGGGTAGGGGGAAGGATTAGTTTGAGAATAGTGGTGTGATGGGTGTGGAGAGAGAGAGGTGAGGATGGGTTGTTGTAGGTGTGATGATTTATTGATATATAGGAGTTTATGGTGTGGAATGGCACGCTGGGGGAGGGGAAAGAGAGAGAGAGAGGATGCTCATTGGGCTCATGGGGGCGGGTGGTGGCTCTACCCCTATACCATCTTATTTTTTTTTGTTTAATGTGTTATTTATTGTGTTCTTTTAAATCCATCTCGACTGACTTTATTTGTAGTCAGAATTGAAATAATGTGATATATCAATGTCTTATAAAACACCAATATTCTCTTTTTTTTTAAATCCCTTATGGTAACTTCACCGTCTTGTCTCTCTGTCTGTCTGTCGTGGTGTCCCTCCCCACCCCGCGGAAAAAACAAAAGTTAAAAATTATCAACTTACCGTGATTCGAGCTGAAATTTTGCACATCGACTTTTGTCACCTAAAAATTCATTTTATCACAATTTCAGATCGATCGAATGTACCGTAATTAAATTAATAAATTTCTAGATTATCTCTATGTATCATGTACATGTTTGTTTTAGACGGTAGTGCGGTGCGTATTATATTGAACATACTTTTTTAAATATTTTCCCGCGGTGCGTATTATATTGAACATACTTTTATAATTTTTTTCCTATGTGTAAATGTTTATGCTAGTCTGTCGCGTGGTGCGTATTATATTGAACATAATCAATAATTTTAGTTGTGTCTCATACATAAGAGATTTATACCGTATATAATCGTTCTATAGCCCGTTTGTTCATAAGCTGACCCCCCCCCCTCTTTTGGAAAAGAATAGTATAAAATTAAACAACCCCGTAAAAACAAAGTTTTTTACTATAAATCGCTTATATATGAGACATAACTAAAAGTAATGATTATGTTAAAACGCGACAAACATTTACAGACCGAAACCGAATGATCTCCCCTGGTTTTAAAACCGGGGGAAGGGGGGAGGGGTGTGGACATCGATGGAAGGCGTCAACGCGTGAAATTAACCGGCACGTGGAAGAAAAACAATAACGAACTGTTAAATTGAATTACATATCTTCTATACTAATAAAAGGCATAGCCCTCACTGACTCACTGATTTATCACTAATTCTCCAACTTCCCGTGTAGGTAGAAGCATGAAACTTTGGGAAGTTGTTGAGTAGCCTCTCGCGACGAAAATTGGAGTAAAAGAATTTTAAAATTAACCCTCATGGGGGCAGGGGGCTCAAAAACTTTTTTTTCCTTATATGGACTATATGAAATTTGAATATCACTAATTCTCCTATTTCCCGAGTAGGCAGAAGCATGAAACTTTGGGAAGTTGTTGATTGAGTACAATCCCGCGATGGTAACAGGTAAATAAATTATATAAATTATCACTTATTGGGGACCGGGGGCCCAAATTTAGTTTTTTTCTAATATTAAAAACTGACTCAACACTAATTCTCCAAATTCCCGTGAAGGTAAAAGCTAAAACTTTGGGAACTTGCTTAGTACACTCTTATGACAATAATTGGCGAAAAAGAAATAAAAAATTTTCACTCATGGGTGGCCGGGGGCCAAAAACCGTTTTTTTCCGTATATGGGCTATATAAAACTGAATGAACACTAATTCCTCATCTTCCCGTGTAGGTAGAAGCATGAAACTTTGGAAAGTTGTAGAGTACCCTCCCGCTATGCTAACAATCAAAACAAATATAAAATTATCATTCACTAGGGGGCCGGGGGCCCAAATGAAGGTTTTTTTCTTATACGAGCTATATAAAACAGACACATCATTAAATATCTAATTTCCCGTGTAGGTAGGAGCATGAAACTTTGGGAAGTTTTGAGTACCCTCCCGCAATGGTAGCAGAAGTGTGTTAATTTTTTACTTTTCGTTTTTTTTTCCGCGGGACTACGACAGACAGACAGACAAGACGGTGAAGTTAATATATGTATTATATCCATCGTGATCCAGATTGAAATCAATTGGTGTTTTGAATTTGTGTTACGCGGGTTCTCAACGCTTACTGAAATCTTAATTTACCGCAGCAAAGCGCGGGTATTTTGCTAGTGTTATATTAAATTATAAAAAATGAATTAATTTAATTATGGTACGTTCGAACGATCTGAAATTTTGATACGATGCATTGTTAGGTGACACGAGTCAACCAGTCCTCCCTCCAAGCCACCCCGATACATTTCCAAAAGAAAACATCATATCAGCCATCGACGAAAAAAATAATGTATAGCCAAAAAAATAGCCAAATAGTATGTAGAGATCTCGTAAAACAACGTTGGCATGACTTGAATTTTTCAAGTGCTGAAATGTTGCATTGACCTCCTTTTTTTGAGAACCGTTGTACTATTCATTTGAACATAACCGTCCTGACAAAACGGACCCCCCCCATCCCCGACCCCCCATCCACTGGACCCCCGTCCGCCGTTGGTGGGTGGCTCGCGGTGTAATGAAACTTTGACTGCCATCAACCCCCGGGGGGTCGGGGGTCCTGGCACAGAACACGCAGTTAACGCCACGGCACCCCTCGGCCCTCGCAGCCTCCTCGTAAAGATAAGAACTCTTCCACGTAGTATTTAGATGTATCTTTGTGGCGCAGGGTGTATCCGGCTCTGTCAGGGGCACGGCCACGAAACCAGCTGCGACCGTTGGCACAAAAAAAAATGGGTAGTCTAAAAAAATGGATTGACCATTAAACTAAAGACGATTTGATTTGGGGAATGTTAAAACAAAAATAGACTGCCCGGAGATTGCTCAGCTCATCACCAGTCTGATCCGCGCCGAAGGAGCAGAACCTGTACCGTCTATCTGTTGTCTGTCTATCTCGGCAGTGGGTTCTTCAAAACCATCTCCCCTCACAACTCACTATACAACTCGATGCACAGCCCTCGCCAGGCGAGACGAGACGGCTTCAGCTCTAGAACACCTCGATTGTGGATTCACCGGCAATTCGTTGTGCAGTCGGGACGTGGGGGTCAAAGCTCAAGTATCGTGAGCCCGAGGGGTGAGAACATGAAGTAAAACCAACACTTCCTTGTCCTGTGGTTGTGTACTCTTTTTTGTGGTAGTGTTTTTTTTTCTCTGTCGTTCTCTCCCACCTCTCTCTCTCTCTCTCTCTCTCTCTCTCTCTCTCTCTCTCACACACACACACACACACACACACACACACACACACACTCACTCTCTCTATCCTTTTCAGAATTCCCTCGCCGTTCTTATTCTCTGTTCCTGTCCCTGTCGCTTCAAATGACAACACGACAATACCCGCGTGGGGTCAATTCTTTCTATGTCCATGCCAATGTTCCCTATACTATAGACCGACACGGCGCAGCAGTTTACAATTACCGGGCAGCGAATTTTGATAAGGATAATATAATTGTGTTTGTGAAATTATAATTTTGCACAAAAAAAAAGAAATCTTTACAACTATACAAGTGTTGTTTTTGCACACGGATAACGAAAGTCAAATTATAGTATATCAATCGATTAAAAAGAGTCATTTTAACAGAGAGGTCATTTTTAGTGGGTGGGGGCGGATTTTTATTTAAGAAGATAACAAGACCAAAGGTTTAAGAAACCACTTTTTCCCTTTCCATTTCCTCCCCCGCCCTGTCGCGTCCTTGCAACGTTGGATTCAAACCGTTCTCAATAATAATAAGCTCGGTGTTTTTTTTTCCCATACATCCCAGCACATTCTTACCGGCCACTCGTCGGACTCGTTACCATTGTCCTGTGCCACCCCGGCCCGGGAAAAGATTTACAGCCGAAGCGAGGACCGTTCGAGGGCGCCGTATGGACACAATGGCTTACATACCGCGGTTTACCGATAAAGTAATTATTATTATAAGACGGGAGCCGCCTACAAGAAACTCGCCTTCCCCTACGAGTGGCCAGGGCGTCATGAGTGAGTGGCGCCCCACAACGCCGGGGAGTGACGCGCAACAAAACAACAAAAAAATAATAATAATAAAAATATATTTTTTTAAAAAAACGAAGCAGGAAAGGGGCGGTAACCCTCCCGACGTTAAGAGCAAAGAGAGACAAGCTTTATGCATTTACACGCCGTGGGAGCTGACGGAAAAGCCCGGTGCTATAAATAGACGGTGCTTAAATATCGGACAGGGAGCTAACATTGACCGTTCACCTACATGGGCGTGAGTTGTTAAATACAGGGAATATTTTTTTCTAATTTATTTTTCTTCACGATTTGTTTTTCTAACTGCTTTCTGCTGTCAGTGGGAATGAATTGAATACATTATAATTGAAGGTCTGCCACATTGTAATTGGGAGAGTTAGTGTGAGTGGGAGTGTTTGTCGGAGGGGAGTGTTTGTGGGAGTGGGAGTATTAGTGGGAGTGTGAGTGGGAGTGTTAGTGTGGTTGGGAGTGTTGGTGTGAGTGGGAGTGTTAGTGGGATTGTTAGTGTGAGTGGGAGTGTAAGTGGGAGTGTTAGTGTGATTGGGAGTGTTAGTGTGAGTGGCAGTGTTAGTGTGAGTGGGAGTGGGAGTGTTAGTGGGAGTGTTAGTGTGAGTTGGAGTGTTAGTGTGAGTGGGACTGTTAGTGTGAGTGGGAGTGTTAGTGGGAGTGTTAGTGTGAGTGGGACTGTTAGTGGGAGTGTTAGTGTGAGTGGGAATGTTAGTGTGAGAGGGACTGTTAGTGTGAGTGGGACTGTTAGTGGGAGTGGGAGTGTTAGTGGGAGTGTTAGTGGGAGTGTTGGTGTGAGTGGGAGTGTGAGTTGGACTACTAGTGGGAGTGGGAGTGTTGGTGTGAGTGGGACTGTTAGTGTGAGAGGGACTGTTAGTGGGAGTGTGAGTGTTAGTGGGAGTGTGAGTGTTAGTGTGAGTGGGAGTTTTAGTGGGAGTGTTAGTGTGAGTGGGAGTGTTAGTGTGAGTGGGACTGCTAGTGGGAGTGTGAGTGGGAGTGTTGGTGTGAGTGGGAGTGTGAGGTGGAGTGGGAGTGTTAGTGTGAGTGGGACTGCTAGTGGGAGTGTGAGTGGGAGTGTTGGTGTGAGTGGGAGTGTTAGTGCGAGGTGGAGTGGGAGTGTTAGTGTGAGTCGGAGTGTTAGTGTGAGTGGTACCGTTAGTGTGAGTGGGACTGTTAGCGTGAGTGGGAGTGTGAGAGGGACTGTTAGTGTGAGTGGGACTGTTAGTGTGAGTGGGACTGTTAGTGTGAGTGGGACTGTTAGTGGGAGTGGGATTGGGACTGTTAGTGGGAGTGGGACAGTTAGTATGAGTGGGAGTGTTAATGTGAGTGGGACTGTTAGTGGGAGTGGGACTGTTACTTGGAGTGGGAGTGTTAGTGTGAGTGGGACTGTTAGTGTGAGAAGGACTGTTAGTGTGAGTTGGGCTGTTAGTGTGAGTGGGACTGTTAGTGGTAGTGGGACTGTTAGTGGGAGTGGGAGTGGGACTGTTAGTGTGAGTGGGACTGTTAGTGGGACTGTTAGTGGGACTGTTAGTGGGAGTGTGAGTGGGACTGCTAGTGTGAGTGGGAGTGTGAGTGGGACTGTTAGCGGGAGTGTGAGTGGGACTGTTAGTGGGAGTATGAGTGGGACTGTTAGTGGGAGTGTGAGTGGGACTGTTAATGGGAGTGTGAGTGGGACTGTTAGTGGGAGTGTGAGTGGGACTGTTAGTGTGAGTGGGACTGCTAGTGGGAGTGTGAGTGGGACTGTTAGTGGGAGTGTGAGTGGTACTGTTAGTGGGAGTGTGAGTGGGACTGCTAGTGGGAGTGGGAGTGTAGTAGGACTGTTAGTTGGAGTGTGAGTGGGACTGTTAGTGGGAGTGTGAGTGGGACTGTTAGTGTGAGTGGGACTGTTAGCGGGAGTGTGAGTGGGACTGTTAGTGGGAGTGTGAGTGGGACTGTTAGTGGGAGTGTGAGTGGGACTGTTAGTGGGAGTGTGAGTGGGACTGTTAGTGGGAGTGTGAGTGTTAGCGTGAGTGGGAGTGTTAGCGTGAGTGGGATTCGGGATTTTATCGTGAGTAGGATGGTTGGTGTGAGTGGGTTGTGAGTGGGACTGTTAGTGGGAGTGTGAGTGGGACTGTTAGTGGGAGTGTGAGTGGGACTGCTAGTGGGAGTGTGAGTGGGACTGTTAGTGGGAGTGTAAGTGGTACTGTTAGTGGGACTGTTAGTGGGAGTGTGAGTGGGACTTCTAGTGGGAGTGGGACTGTTAGTGGGAGTGTGAGTGGGACTGTTAGTGGGAGTGTGAGTGGGACTGCTAGTGGGAGTGGGACTGTGAGTGGGACTGCTAGTGGGAGTGTGAGTGGGAGTGTGAGTGGGACTGTTAGCGGGAGTGTGAGTGGGACTGTTAGTGGGAGTTGAGTGGGACTGTTAGTGGGAGTGTGAGTGGGACTGTTAGTGGTAGTGTGAGTGGGACTGTTAGTGGGAGTGTGAGTGTTAGCGTGAGTGGGAGTGTTAGCGTGAGTGGGATTCGGGATGTTATCGTGAGTAGGATGGTTGGTGTGAGTGGGGTGTGAGTGAGAGTGTTAGTGGGAGTGTAGTTTGAGTGGGAGTGTCACTGTGAGTGGAGTGTTAATGGGAGTATATTGAAAGTGTGAGTGGGAGAACCACTTCGTCAGCTTTAGGGGATATATATATATATATATATATATATATATATATATATATATATATATATATATATGTGTGTGTGTGTGTGTGTGTGTGTGTGTGTGTGTGTGTGTGTGTGTGTGTGTGTGTGTGTGTGTGTGTGTGTGTGTGTGTGTGTGTGTGTGTGTGTGTGTGCGGTGCATATATGACAGACATCGGCGCTGTGAAAGAAACCATCGTGATCTGTACTTCAAGATTTGAACCCACGACAGCCGAGACATCAGTTGATGTTCTTTGATAAGCAATAACAGTGGATGAAATAACCATTTAGTTGGGTTTTTTTTCAAGAAGGGAGGGATTTGGGGGGGGGGTATTTGCTTACGTGTAAAAATCCCCGTCAAGGACATGGTGACGTCAGATCTGAGATAAATGCAGGTCATTTACAACAGACCCCAGGTCGGCTTACAGAGTTAGGTTTATAGTTAGGGCTAGAGTTGTAACTCGTTGGTGTTGAGGTTAGTGTTGGGGCTAGAGTTGTAACTCGTTGGTGTTGAGGTTAGTGTTGGGGTTAGAGTTGTAACTCTTTGGTGTTGAGGTTAGTGTTGGGGCTAGAGTTGTAACTCTTTGGTGTTAAGGTTAGTGTTGGGGCTAGAGTTGTAACTCTTTGTAGTTGAGGTTAGTGTTGGGGCTAGAGCCAGTGTTATGGTTTGAGTTATTGTCAGAGGTAGGTTTAAATTTAAGATTAGGGTTAGACCTTGGGTTAGGTTTAGAGTTAGGTTAGGATTTACGGTTAGGTTTAGACCTTGGGTTAGAGTAAGAGTTAGGTTTTGATTTAAGGTTAGGGTTAGGATTAGAGTTATTAACGTTTGGCTCATGAGAAAGCACCCTCATGTCCACCAGCCCCCCCTTATCCCTTAACGTTCCCCTCCCTCCTCTTCTTCCCTAGGTGGTCATCCTCAACCCCCACGCCTGGTCCACTTTCACACATCGGTACTTAAGGTCAGGGATTCTCACCTCGGAAGTCGTGGCCCATGTTTTGGGAACCACTGCTGTCCTAACCTTAAACAATGCAAAGAAAATAAAACATTTATCCCTCACCTCTCATTTCCCCCTCTCCCTTTCCTCCTTTTCTCATCTCCCTTTCCCCACTTTCCTCCCATTCTCTCAACACTCCATTCCTACTTCAAATCCTCCCTCGTTTTCCCCTCATCCTCTTTCCCTCTCACCAAACTGACAGATCAACTATAGACATCCACTGATTTTTATCTGCCTTTCGGGCCAGGGTTAATTCCTAGCGTCCGAGCTTTTCGTGTCGGGCCGAGGGCGATTCTCTCTACTCACCAGATAACCATCGGTGCTATTTAAGCACACTGCCCGCCGCATAATCGCCGTTTGAGCAATTTGGGGCGAAACCGAAATATTTGTGTTCAATTTCTGCGGTGCGTTGCGCTCTTTCCGCGCCCGGGCGAAGATTTTATCTTGCCCCTAGTGTTTCTTTATGTCCTCTTCTTCTTTTTTTTTGTTTCGTTAACCCAACACATGGGTGGAGAAATAACAATCAGGGCGCCCTCACACACTCGTGGGGGGCATAAATTGCTTGGAAATGTTAGAGGTGGTAATTACGCGGGATGGCCAAATAGCCAAGAGAGGAGGGGCACTGTTGCCCCCCCAAATTGCTGTCATTGCCACATTTGGCATGCCACTATTTAAGCGTAGTTTGAGGGGCAGGTGGGGGGGGGGCTTGATCAAATTGCACCCCCCCCCCACGCGAGTCATGCCTACCACACTCGCCCCGCTTTCACCCATCCCTGAGATAGTTCTTTTTAGTTTTTATTGTAATAATATTTTCGAGACCCTGGCCGGAGCTGTGGGGTGGGGTGGAGGTGGGGGGGAGAGCATACACAAAATATCGAGGCTCATTGATCTTGTGAGTAGCGGTTCCTGTAAAATGTTTGAGAGGGGAGATGGACGTGTTGTAACGAGCTATAGTTTCTGCTCACCTTTCCTCTGGGTTTAAGAGACGAATAAATGACCATTGAATATACAGTTTGTAACGCCGCTGAGTAGATCGTTGTGGATTCCCCCATGAGATTTTATGGGGGCGAAGAAGAAAGTCCTATTGTTTCATTCTAAACAAAATAAATAATATTGAAAAGTGAAGAGTGTAGCAAGAATTTGAGATGATAGACGGTAGACGGCTATGGTTGAGGGAGAATAAGGGATAGGGAGTAGATTGAGGTAGGGGGTAGATTGAGGTAGGGGGTAGATTGAGGTAGGGGGTAGATTGAGGTATGGTGTATGATTGAGGTAGGGGGTAGATTGAGGTAGGGGGTAGATTGAGGTAGGGGGTAGATTGAGGTAGGGGGTAGATTGGGGCAGTGGTTAGATTGAGGCAGTGGATAGATTGAGGTAGATGGTAGAGCAGAGAATTACGTGTGTATAGATTGAGGTAGATGGTAGAGGAGAGAATTACGTGTGTATAGATTGAGGTAGATGGTAGAGGAGAGAATTACGTGTGTATAGATTGAGGTAGATGGTAGAGGAGAGAATTACGTGTGTATAGATTGAGGTAGATGGTAGAGGAGAGAATTACGTGTGTATAGATTGAGGTAGATGGTAGAGGAGAGAATTACGTGTGTATAGATTGAGGTAGATGGTAGAGGAGAGAATTACGTGTGTATAGATTGAGGTAGATGGTAGAGGAGAGAATTACGTGTGTATAGATTGAGGTAGATGGTAGAGGAGAGAATTACGTGTGTATAGATTGAGGTAGATGGTAGAGGAGAGAATTACGTGTGTATAGATTGAGGTAGATGGTAGAGGAGAGAATTACGTGTGTATAGATTGAGGTAGATGGTAGAGGAGAGAATTACGTGTGTATAGATTGAGGTAGATGGTAGAGGAGAGAATTACGTGTGTATAGATTGAGGTAGATGGTAGAGGAGAGAATTACGTGTGTATAGATTGAGGTAGATGGTAGAGGAGAGAATTACGTGTGTATAGATTGAGGTAGATGGTAGAGGAGAGAATTACGTGTGTATAGATTGAGGTAGATGGTAGAGGAGAGAATTACGTGTGTATAGATTGAGGTAGATGGTAGAGGAGAGAATTACGTGTGTATAGATTGAGGTAGATGGTAGAGGAGAGAATTACGTGTGTATAGATTGAGGTAGATGGTAGAGGAGAGAATTACGTGTGTATAGATTGAGGTAGATGGTAGAGGAGAGAATTACGTGTGTATAGATTGAGGTAGATGGTAGAGGAGAGAATTATGTGTGTATAGATTGAGGTAGATGGTAGAGGAGAGAATTACGTGTGTATAGATTAAACTTTTTCCCATCCAAACTCGCGAGTTGGTCTTTGCCAGTGTTTCATTCAGATTTCATTTTGCGATATTTTATTAATATTTCATCTGGTGATGTTTCATTCATATTTCATCTGGTGATATTTAATTCAGATTTCATTGTCACTACAACCATCGTTTGTTATTAGCCGTGTTGTAAACCATGTAAAAAAACATGTCACACAATTTACAGTTATAGGTTACAAGGTAAAAACGGCAAGAACAAAACGGCCAGGTTTACCATAGCGTCGTGTCCAAGGTTACCGCCTCGTTTTGGTCAAACATGATTCAAAGACAGATTTTAGATTTTAAAATAATTCATTTTACAAGAAAAGGGCATTGACAACAAAAAGAGCAAATAAGACTTCCCGGGGGCGGGATCAATCGCCGTTATATTGTTGACATTAACAGGAAGCCGATACAACTCAAATCAAATATCCATTAGCTTTTGGTCCAATTATCGAACTATCCCGAAATTAGATTGAGAAATGTATTATTGTCACATGCAATGATTGGTCTATTCATAAATTAGAACCGAGCCGGGTCGTCGTCAAATACAAACTTATTGTCAGATGGTGGACAACATTCGTCTTTCGTTTCATTGATTTCATTGTCCAAGACTCGACGAGTCGTTTAGAGGCCGGGCAGTCGTCTTCATTACATGATTTGAAAGAGAAAAAAAATTAAACAAAACAGATTAATTTCAGTACGTCCATGCATTTTTAAAATTCCATCCAATTGACGGACAATGTGACCGTCTGACTGCCAACTTGCATCCTCAATCTTCGACAGATTTCGTATGGCCCCGACTCACCTACCTGCCGTCTCGTGTCCCACGCGCGCGCACACACAAAAATATGTCCCTCGTCTGCGTCTCGATAGGTGCTTCAGAAATAAAACGCCACGAGCGACCCCCCTCTGTTTGTCAAAAAATTTTCCACCGCGGCCGCCTCGCGCTCCTGACGAGCGCACCGGCGCGCGGCCGCCCGTCCGTGCTGGTGGCGGGTCTGGGGGCGCCGCACGAGGCCCCCAATGAACGGGAACAAATGATCATGATGGCGAGTTCTGAACATGCAAAAAGGGAGTAACGTTGAATTAGGAACCGATTAAATATTCAATAGGAGACGGTCTAGTGCTGTTTGATGGCGTTCCAACGATGAACGCAGTCAATGGATGCTCGCTATGATGAGTCAGTGATTGGCGGTGACGTATGGTCAAGGCCGTCTGCTAGGTGGGCCATTCAAACAAAATAAAATCTAATAAGGCGGTTGGCAATATGGGGTATCGAAGTACAGTGGTACCTCGGTATACGTCTGTTTTGGAATAAGTCCAACTCGGTATACGTCCTGTTCGGACGCGAAAGATTATGCTTGGTATTATACGACCTTTTTTTGGAATACGACCCGCGTGCTAGAACTTGTATGAGTAAAAATGACACATCGCGCATGTGTTACCTGTAGGAATCACAGCACAACGCGCAATACTCAGGTGTGTTTAGTACGGCAGTTGCTACCATACAGTGGACGACTCGCGCAATACCTGTAGACTGGCACTTGATTATGTGTTTATCTGGTAAATTATTAGTAAATTCACTTACCTTGAGTTCTAAGAAAGTTAACGAGAGAAGCCGAGAAACAAAATAAAAAAGTTATTTTTAAAAAAATGGTATGATCACTATTGAGGTGAAAAAAGAGAGTGACGGAAAGCAGTGCTTCTCAAACTTTTTAGTTATTGGACCGGCAGGAATTTTTTCCACTGCACCAGGTACCGGTGGACTATTTTCCTTGCACTGACAATATTTTCTGTCCTCTTTTGACAACTTCTGCGGACCGGTGCGGATGGTCCGCGGACCACCACTTTGAGAAGCACTGTTGTGAAGGACGAAAGGGGCGTGCGTGTATGGGACTTTGTTTGAGCATAACGAACGCGGACATCGACGGTTTCTTTGATTGTGAAAAACACAGACTTGATTATCTTCATCTTATCTTATCAATACAGACGCTCCTTCTTTGCAGAAGATAGTTGCGTCCACAGACCATGACAGATGATTTGTTGGCAAGTGATGCAGCGTTCACAGGCCACGGCTTTGTGGGTTCCACGCATTACCCAGCGCCTAACTAGTGTTAGGTACCCATTCGGAGCTGGGTGACTCAGGGACGCCTTAGGCCCGGGAACAAATCCTTGCCTTCACAAGGCTTCGAACCCGTGACAGTCGAGCGTGCTACCACTCGACACCGCGCCTTAATGGGCAAATGTTGCGGAGGGGGTGAAACCGATTTACTAAACAACGATAATGAACATTAGAGCATGTTGCACAATTGCTTTTCATCAGGACAACAGAAAAAAATAAGGAAACAAAATTCTTCTAAGTTCTTTATAAAATATATATATATATATATATATATATATATATATATATATATAGTGTAATATATATATATATATATAATATATATATATATATATATATATATGATATATATTTAAGTATTATTTTATTTATATATTTTAGTATTAAGCAGTGTTTAAATTATATTATAAAACGTCGCCAATAAAATATGTATAATATGTAAATAGCAATATGATTTTTTTACGTCATGGAATGGATTCATCATTTTCCCTGTATCTCTTATGCGAAAAATACCTTTGGTATACGTCCTGTTTGGTATACGTCCTGTTTGGTATCTGTTTGGTATACGTCCAAGGGTCTAGAACGGATTAAGGACGTATACCATCACACTGTATTGTTTTGTGGGCATATAATCGAATAATAGTTTCCATTCGAATTTGAGGAGGTAAATATTTGGATGCTCTTATCAGTTAAATATGTAGTGATACGATATCAGTCAATATGTAGTGACTACGATATCATCAATAATGTAGTGACATACGATATCAGTCAATATGTAGTGACTACGATATCAGTCAATATGTAGTGACTACGATATCAGTCAATATGTAGTGACTACGATATCAGTCAATATGTAGTGACTACGATATCAGTCAATATGTAGTGACTACGATATCAGTCAATATGTAGTGACTACGATATCAGTCAATATGTAGTGACTACGATATCAATCAATATGTAGTGACTACGATGTCAGTCAATATGTAGTGACTACGATGTCAGTCAATATAGTAGGCGATCATTTGTAACAGGACTGTGCCCCACCCGCCTCCCTCATCACCAACGACTCAGTTTAACCCTGTGATAAGGTGTCGTCCCTGGTGGTCGAATTTTTGCTTCATCCGATGACAGGACGCTGGCTCAACACCAAAGTCCGGAGTCGTGTATGAATTTAGTGTGAGTCGGCAATGCCGAGGAGTCGTGTTCATGGAGCCCGTGTATTCGAATCCACGTTTTAAAGCAATGTGGATCGACCCTCTTCGTGTTATTCTTGCGAGTATGTTTCACTTCCTTAGTCTTGGACAAGTTTTCAAGGAAGTCAACTTCTCTGTTCAAAGCGGGGGGAAAAAATCAGTCCGAGATTTCAGGTCTGTGGGATAACGACTTAATGGAAGAAGGGTGCGGATGTGTCAGATTTAAAGCAAGCAATCTTCCCCCATCCCTTCCAAAATCTCTCTGGAACATGCTTCCCTTTCTGTCATCTGGAACGTTCCAGGTGAGGTGGCGGCGGTTGAGATGCAAACCCTGTTGGCAGCGTCATGCCCAGCGCGAGCGGCTCAGATGAACAGCGACACAAGACCGAGGCGTTGGCCGAGGGTTGAAATGGAAGGGGGGAGAGGGGCTATATCGTCGAAATTAAATTAGTGTTAAAAGATACCACTTCTGTCAAGTGCCGCGGTGAACAAACAAAACTGGTCGCTTTCATTTGATGGGGCGCAAGGAAGGAAGGGCCCTATATGAAGAGGGGCTGTAATGCCATAACCCGTGTGCTGTATCTGCAGCAGCGCTCCCTTTGATCATTGTCCGACGATTGCCTCACAATGACGCGCGCACGTTTTTGATCCTGATGCCGATTGTCAACAACAGCAGACTGCATCGTAGCTGATGAGGGGAGTGTGAATAGGGAGGGGGGTCATTTATTTCAAATGAGTGCTTGACCTTGAAACAAACGGAAAAAACGTATGCTACGACTCCCCCATAGTTCAGGGCAGTCACTTGGTTGGCGTGTTCTTGGTGCTGTCCTTAGGTAGCGGTTGGCGGGTGTAATTCATGAGTAGAATGGCTGTAGATTTCAGCATGAGTAGAATGTGCTTTAGATTTCAGCCATGAGTTGAATGGCTTTAGATTTCAGCCATGAGTAGGATGGCTTGAGATTTCAGCCATGAGTAGGATGGCTTGAGATTTCAGCCATGAGTAGGATGGCTTGAGATTTCAGCCATAATCTTATCATTTGTAAGGAAATATTCTGTTGCGACATATATTCTTCACAAAATCGACAACATCGTTCTCCTGCAATCGTTCGTTCCTCCTTCAACAACTTTAAGGCAAATTAAACGATATAATTTGCAATTGTCAGTCAGTCCTGACGCTACTAATTTTAGAAAGCAGGGAAAACCAAATTACTGCACCAATGCATCAAAAGGTGTGCAAATTAAAGATGTGCTGTAAAAAAATATTATATGACGTCATTGTTTTCAGCTCATATTTTAATTTTGGAAAAGGGATCAATGTAAAAAGAGGATTTGATGATGGTTAATTATAAAATAAAAAAACAAAGGGGGCGCCGTAGGCGCCCTACAACCCCTATTATAAAATACTTTGTGTACATTTCAGAAAGTTTAATATTTCGTATTTATCAAACAAGGACAAGTTAGTTGGGCTTTTGAAAAAGGTCGGCGCCGTAGGCGCCCTAAAAAAAGTGCATTTTTTATAAAATAAATAGATTTCAGCTGAAAACTTCCGTCATTTTTGACGGGTGATACGCTAGTAAGAATATAAAACTACAAGTACAATCTGTCCTCTACCAACAGGAGCGAAAACCTGACGCCTGCAGCCGTCTGAAAGCGTTCATTACCTTACCTGTCGCACTATCCTTCTTACCTGTCACACTCACCTTCATACCTGCCACACTCACCGTTCTTACCTGTCACACTCACCTTCTTACCTGTCACACTCACCTTCTTACCTGTCACACTCACCTTCTTACCTGTCACACTCACCTTCTTACCTGTCACACTCACCTTCTTACCTGTCACACTCACCTTCTTGTCTATAGACTCTCTGTCAACGATTATCCTGTCTCTGAATTTTCAGAAACATCACCAGTGTTCATGCTCCTGCCACATCTCCACTTTGATACCCCTCGCCCATCAACCCCCTTCCCCCTTTCCGGGTCATCAATTTCCCCGAGACGTCTTGATAAGAAAATTGTTGTTCAAACCTCGCCATGGCCTCGTTGGGCTGCATCAAAAACTTTGTCACCAGGTCACCAAAAAGTACGAGTTTCTCGACGAGATGATATCTCTCAAACATGACTCTGGTCCACAAATATCCGCCCGTGGTGGAGGGGGAGGGGTTTTTTACCCTCGCGCCCCTATTCAAACTAGCGCCACTGAACCCCACCTTGACACACGTCGATAAAGGGTGGTAGTGTTCGGGTTGCACGACCCCACCCGCTATTCCTCCGCTCTTACAGACGCATTAAGGACCACACGGAAGCCAATGAATTGCACGCCTGAGGACTGTATAAATCTGGGTGGCAATCTTACATGTTGTCCGAGGACTGTATAAGTCGGGTGTGACAATCTTACATGTTGTCCGAGGACTGTATAAGTCGGGTTGGCAATCTTACATGTTGTCCGAGGACTGTATAAGTCGGGGTGGCAATCTTACATGTTGTCCGAGGACTGTATAAGTCGGGGTGGCAATCTTACATGTTGTCCGAGGACTGTATAAGTCGGGGTGGAAATCTTACATGTTTTCCGAGGACTGTATAAGTCGGGTGGCAATCTTACATGTTGTCCGAGGACTGTATAAGTCGGGGTGGCAATCGTACATGTTGTCGAATCCTTTGTCTCGCAAGGACCTCGATTCGATTCTTAATTACGTTTATTTGACTTTCATTAATTTCGTTTAATATGGCGGACTTTGACCTTTATGCGGATTTGATTTCTATTTATTTGTAAATTAATGTTCGACTTGGATACATGGCATGACATACGTCAACCTCACAACATCATGTTTTCATATTGAGCAGCTCATTTTTAACCATGTGGTGTACTTTTTGAGTGGTAGATGCTGGAGACCATGAAATTGGGGAGGGGGTGGTGCTATTGAGCTGTCAGGACAGTCACAGCTTGGGGCACGAGGAAGCCACCTAGGCATCAGAGATAAGCGCTTCGATTTATGGGGAGGATTTGGATGGGGGAGGGGGGCAAGAAATCTGGGTTTTGGCGGGGGGGAGGGGTGTGGGGCATTTTTAGAGTTTACTATTGAATCATGTCCAAAAATGCTCTTTGAGAAATGCCTATGGTGATTGGTATTCACACATGCAACAAAAAAATTGAAATGACCCTCGATTTGCGGCTCGAGATTAGATTGTATTGAGATATAGAAAACGTGGATTTACTTTTTATTACTGAACTTATAGTCCATGTCGTCTCGTTACGAGATGTGCCGTGATCAATGTTACCTTTAGAAGCAAATACTGACCAATGTTACCATACGAAGCAAATACTGACCAATGTTACCTTTAGAAGCAAATACTGACCGATGTGCGCAGCGGTTAAGAATTAACACGCAGGACATTTTGTTACGGGTATTATAACATCTGTGTCTGTGGGGTGTACACATTTGCACACGAAATTGTTATTTTTCACACTGACCAAAAAAATGTTAGGAGGAAAATTTGCTGTGACGCATCGTTAATTTGTCCTTTTACTTGTCTTGTAGTTACTGCTCACACTGCATGCTCCATTTGCACCTGGCTGTTTGTTCACTAGCTGTTTGTTTACTTGTTGTTTGTTCACCTGACTATTGACTCACCTGGCTATTTTTTCACCTGGCGATTTGTTATCCTGACTTTTCGCCCATCTACCTATTTGTCCACCTTGCTATGTGTCCACTTAGCTATTTGTCCACCTAGGTATTTGTCCATATAGCTATTTAATCACTCAGCGTTGCACTCTTTTGTCCACCTACCTTCTTAATAATTACCTGTAATAAAGCTCTCTGAACTCATAGATGTCAACACACCTTTCCACCCATCTATCCACCCATCTATCCACCCATCTATCCACCCAGCTATCCACCCATCTATCCACCCATCTATCCACCCATCTATCCACCCATCTATCCACTCATCTATCCACCCAGCTATCCACTCCGATATCCACGAATGTATGTAAAATTTTAACCAAATTGAAATGACATCTTATCTCCACTCCCCTTTGTTTCCAGAGGTGTTTCAGGACAGCAGCGAGACACTCAGCAGCTCCGGCAGTACCGCCATCCCTTCCAAGGGCGTCACCGAGACCCAGCAGGACCACAGGTATTCGGGCAGCGGCGGAAGCGACTCCCCTGACCTCCTGGGATAAGGCGTCGCCGCGGAGTGCCTGCGATACTTGGACTATGACAAAAACTGGAGGATACGCCCACGAGTGACTTGGAACTAAATGACGTCAACACTATCTGTTCACCTCATCATCGAGAAGGGGTGGAGTGCGGTGGGGGCGCCGACAATGTGTTCACGCCACTGCTCGCTAATTTTTCGCCACTATTTTGTATAACACTTTCTGTGTTTCTGTTTATCTGTTTGATTCATCACTCATTTTTTATTTGCTGCCTATCATTCTTGTAAGCGCCCCCACTCCCCTAAAGTGTCTCCGCCTGACGCAGGATAGGGCGCCCTTCTGAGTGAACGTTTGCCGTTGATATTATCTTCATTGTCAACACGTGTATGGTGTAAGAGTGTGTGTATGTGTGTGTGTATGTTTGTGAGTGCCTCCATCTTGGAATGTCTTTAGCCAGCTGTCAAGGAATAGTATGACTTGGCCTCCATCTTGGAATGTTTTTAGCCAGTGGTCAAGGAATATCCTGACAGCCTCTATCTGGGAATGTCTTTAGCCAGTGGTCAAGGAATAGCCTGACTTAGCCTTCATCTGAAAATGTCTTTAGCCAGTGGTCAAGGAATAGCCTGATTTGGCCTCCATCTTGGAATGTCTTTAGCCAGTGGTCAAGGAATAGTCTGACTTGGCCTCCATCTTGGAATGTGTTAAGCCAGTGGTCAAAGCATAGCCTGACTTAGCCTTCATCTTGGAATGTCTTTAGCCACTGTTGAATTTAGCCCGAGTCCAGCCATCTGACAATGTTTAAAGCACTTACTGTCCATGGACATTTGAGCCCGGGCCTTGCCATAACTTAACATGACCTGTCTGATCAGTTAGGTGGCAACCTAACGATTAGTTTTGTGTTGGTTACTGTAAATAGACTAATGGAATAAAGTGTACCCGCCCACCTTCCGCCTATTCTGGATTCCCCATTTGCGGCCTTGCATATTCGCGGCCCTGCATATTCGCGGCCCTGCATATTCGCGGCCCTGCATATTCGCGGCCCTGCATATTCGCGGCCCTGCATATTCGCGGCCCTGCATATTCGCGGCCCTGCATATTCGCGGCCTTGCATATTCGCGGCCTTGCATATTCGCGGCCCTGCATATTCGCGGGTTATGCTCTTACCCCTATCGCATCATTTTATTATCATTCATTATTTGGTGAGTGCACAAACTGTAAAATTTATTAAGTTCCTATGACAACAATATAGTACGTATTTTTTTATATAAACGCATCATGCACTGTATTTACAATATGTACATACGTATGTACAGTGCATGTTTTTGTATGACCATGCATTAATAATGCTTTTCAGTTGCATATTATTAAATTATTACTGAATTGTATTGTACTGTATTATTATTACCTGATCTTTGCATACTGTATTTATCGGTCTAAGTTTACCTTTAAATTTGTTCCATCCTGTATCAATTCTAGTACATATGTTGTACACATAGAAAATGACTTTACGGTACAGTAATACATTATGAGTGACTATGGTGTACGGTGTTACTGACCCCCTGTACTAAAGTTACTTTTGTTATTAAAATGTTGCAGTACAAATAGCTGGGGTACTCTGTAGGAATACAAGCTCTGATTATAGCTGTTTGTGTGTTTTTAACATGTTCTGCTAACAAGGGCTGAATTCAACTCACTCTGTTTTATAGATGTGTTACAGTGGATCTCATCATTTTATATTGCCCCTATACTTTGACATATTTTGGTGGTTCCTCATTTTGTTCACTACGATTCTCCTTCATTTGCACCATGGGAAACATATTATAGAATCGTTCTCATAATTTACATCAGTGATCGGCAAACTACGGCCTGCGGGGCGGATCCGGTACGCAACTTATGTTTATCAGGCCGGTCAAGACCTTGTTTAGCTTAAAGTTTGTAATATCGTTGTTTTTTTAAAATGAAAAACTCATTATCAACATAATTTACCCAATGGAAGTGCGTGCACAAAACATTATTGAAGTCATAATCGATGTAAAAGAATCAAGACGATTCACATGTTTTGCTGTAATCCACATTCAGAAAACAATAACTATTAACCGTCATTTTACGTCATATGGAGGTCAAGAACAATTCATGTGAGGGATTGTTGCAACTGATTTTTATGCTGTCGAAAATTCTTCCACCACCAAAAAACACCACACACAAAAAACGCATTCTTACACAGAACAGAAATGCTCTCTTTGTTCAGATATTATCTCCCCTGTTATGTCAATGCAAGTTGGGGGCACGGGGGGGGGGTGTAGAGGTGGGGGGGGGTTGAGAGAATTGTTTGATGGAGTTACGTAGCATCTTTTTTCACAGCCTTAGATTTAAGATATATTTTTATCTGTTATCTTGTATTAAATGTAAACACCACTAACCCACTCCTAGGTGGGTCCCAGGTGGGTCTCGTCATGAAACCGTTTCTTTCATGCCACGACGTTTTCTTTTTGTAAATGTGGGGTGGCATTCGCCAACAAATGACATCTGTCATAACTATAGCTACACAGCAGTTGTGGTCTGAAGGTTGCATCGACACCGACCTCAAACTAACATCACTGTGTCATCATCATCATCATCATGTCCAAAATTTGCCTGAGAATATCGTGATTTCCATAGCAGATTTGTTTTGACGAAATAAATATGTATGTCCATCAAGTGGACCATTTAATGCAAACTAATGTTGTTTTATTGAATGTGTGTACAGATGTCATGGCCTGTTTGTGTAGATGTTAGCACTTGTTTGTACAGATGTCATGGCCTGTTTGTGTAGATGTTAGCACTTGTTTGTACAGATGTCATGGCCTGTTTGTGTAGATGTTAGCACTTGTTTGTACAGATGTCATGGCCTGTTTGTGTAGATGTTAGCACTTGTTTGTACAGATGTCATGGCCTGTTTGTGTAGATGTTAGCACTTGTTTGTACAGATGTCATGGCCTGTTTGTGTAGATGTTAGCACTTGTTTATACAGATGTCATGGCCTGTTTGTGTAGATGTTAGCACTTGTTTGTACAGATGACATGGCCTGTTTGTGTTGATGTTAGCACTTGTTTGTACAGATGTCATGGCCTGTTTGTGTTGATGTTAGCACTTGTTTGTACAGATGACATGGCCTGTTTGTGTTGATGTTAGCACTTGTTTGTACAGATGTCATGGCATGTTTGTGTTGATGTTAGTACTTGTTTGTACAGATGTCATGACCTGTTTGTGTTGATGTTAGTACTTGTTTGTACAGATGTCATGGCCTGTTTGTGTTGATGTTAGTACTTGTTTGTACAGATGTCATGGCCTGTTTGTGTTGATGTTAGTACTTGTTTGTACAGATGTCATGACCTGTTTGTGTTGATGTTAGTACTTGTTTGTACAGATGTCATGGCCTGTTTGTGTTGATGTTAGTACTTGTTTGTACAGATGTCATGACCTGTTTGTGTTGATGTTAGTACTTGTTTGTACAGATGTCATGGCCTGTTTGTGTTGATGTTAGCACTTGTTTTTACAGATGTCATGGCCTGTTTGTGTTGATGTTAGTACTTGTTTGTACAGATGTCATGGCCTGTTTGTGTTGATGTTAGTACTTGTTTGTACAGATGTCATGGCCTGTTTGTGTTGATGTTAGTACTTGTTTGTACAGATGTCATGGCCTGTTTGTGTTGATGTTAGTACTTGTTTGTACAGATGTCATGGCCTGTTTGTGTTGATGTTAGTACTTGTTTGTACAGATGTCATGGCCTGTTTGTGTTGATGTTAGTACTTGTTTGTACAGATGTCATGGCCTGTTTGTGTTGATGTTAGTACTTGTTTGTACAGATGTCATGGCCTGTTTGTGTTGATGTTAGTACTTGTTTGTACAGATGTCATGGCCTGTTTGTGTTGATGTTAGTACTTGTTTGTACAGATGTCATGGCCTGTTTGTGTTGATGTTAGTACTTGTTTGTACAGATGTCATGGCCTGTTTGTGTTGATGTTAGTACTTGTTTGTACAGATGTCATGGCCTGTTTGTGTTGATGTTAGTACTTGTTTGTACAGATGTCATGGCCTGTTTGTGTTGATGTTAGTACTTGTTTGTACAGATGTCATGGCCTGTTTGTGTTGATGTTAGTACTTGTTTGTACAGATGTCATGGCCTGTTTGTGTTGATGTTAGTACTTGTTTGTACAGATGTCATGGCCTGTTTGTGTTGATGTTAGTACTTGTTTGTACAGATGTCATGGCCTGTTTGTGTTGATGTTAGTACTTGTTTGTACAGATGTCATGGCCTGTTTGTGTTGATGTTAGTACTTGTTTGTACAGATGTCATGGCCTGTTTGTGTTGATGTTAGTACTTGTTTGTACAGATGTCATGGCCTGTTTGTGTTGATGTTAGCACTTGTTTGTACAGATGTCATGGCCTGTTTGTGTTGATGTTAGCACTTGTTTGTACAGATGTCATGGCCTGTTTGTGTTGATGTTAGCACTTGTTTGTACAGATGTCATGGCCTGTTTGTGTTGATGTTAGTACTTGTTTGTACAGATGTCATGGCCTGTTTGTGTTGATGTTAGTACTTGTTTGTACAGATGTCATGGCCTGTTTGTGTTGATGTTAGTACTTGTTTGTACAGATGTCATGGCCTGTTTGTGTTGATGTTAGTACTTGTTTGTACAGATGTCATGGCCTGTTTGTGTTGATGTTAGTACTTGTTTGTACAGATGTCATGGCCTGTTTGTGTTGATGTTAGTACTTGTTTGTACAGATGTCATGGCCTGTTTGTGTTGATGTTAGTACTTGTTTGTACAGATGTCATGGCCTGTTTGTGTTGATGTTAGTACTTGTTTGTACAGATGTCATGGCCTGTTTGTGTTGATGTTAGTACTTGTTTGTACAGATGTCATGGCCTGTTTGTGTTGATGTTAGTACTTGTTTGTACAGATGTCATGGCCTGTTTGTGTTGATGTTAGTACTTGTTTGTACAGATGTCATGGCCTGTTTGTGTTGATGTTAGTACTTGTTTGTACAGATGTCATGGCCTGTTTGTGTTGATGTTAGTACTTGTTTGTACAGATGTCATGGCCTGTTTGTGTTGATGTTAGTACTTGTTTGTACAGATGTCATGGCCTGTTTGTGTTGATGTTAGTACTTGTTTGTACAGATGTCATGGCCTGTTTGTGTTGATGTTAGTACTTGTTTGTACAGATGTCATGGCCTGTTTGTGTTGATGTTAGTACTTGTTTGTACAGATGTCATGGCCTGTTTGTGTTGATGTTAGTACTTGTTTGTACAGATGTCATGGCCTGTTTGTGTTGATGTTAGTACTTGTTTGTACAGATGTCATGGCCTGTTTGTGTTGATGTTAGTACTTGTTTGTACAGATGTCATGGCCTGTTTGTGTTGATGTTAGTACTTGTTTGTACAGATGTCATGGCCTGTTTGTGTTGATGTTAGTACTTGTTTGTACAGATGTCATGGCCTGTTTGTGTTGATGTTAGTACTTGTTTGTACAGATGTCATGGCCTGTTTGTGTTGATGTTAGTACTTGTTTGTACAGATGTCATGGCCTGTTTGTGTTGATGTTAGTACTTGTTTGTACAGATGTCATGGCCTGTTTGTGTTGATGTTAGTACTTGTTTGTACAGATGTCATGGCCTGTTTGTGTTGATGTTAGTACTTGTTTGTACAGATGTCATGGCCTGTTTGTGTTGATGTTAGTACTTGTTTGTACAGATGTCATGGCCTGTTTGTGTTGATGTTAGTACTTGTTTGTACAGATGTCATGGCCTGTTTGTGTTGATGTTAGTACTTGTTTGTACAGATGTCATGGCCTGTTTGTGTTGATGTTAGTACTTGTTTGTACAGATGTCATGGCCTGTTTGTGTTGATGTTAGTACTTGTTTGTACAGATGTCATGGCCTGTTTGTGTTGATGTTAGTACTTGTTTGTACAGATGTCATGGCCTGTTTGTGTTGATGTTAGTACTTGTTTGTACAGATGTCATGGCCTGTTTGTGTTGATGTTAGTACTTGTTTGTACAGATGTCATGGCCTGTTTGTGTTGATGTTAGTACTTGTTTGTACAGATGTCATGGCCTGTTTGTGTTGATGTTAGTACTTGTTTGTACAGATGTCATGGCCTGTTTGTGTTGATGTTAGTACTTGTTTGTACAGATGTCATGGCCTGTTTGTGTTGATGTTAGTACTTGTTTGTACAGATGTCATGGCCTGTTTGTGTTGATGTTAGTACTTGTTTGTACAGATGTCATGGCCTGTTTGTGTTGATGTTAGTACTTGTTTGTACAGATGTCATGGCCTGTTTGTGTTGATGTTAGTACTTGTTTGTACAGATGTCATGGCCTGTTTGTGTTGATGTTAGTACTTGTTTGTACAGATGTCATGGCCTGTTTGTGTTGATGTTAGTACTTGTTTGTACAGATGTCATGGCCTGTTTGTGTTGATGTTAGTACTTGTTTGTACAGATGTCATGGCCTGTTTGTGTTGATGTTAGTACTTGTTTGTACAGATGTCATGGCCTGTTTGTGTTGATGTTAGTACTTGTTTGTACAGATGTCATGGCCTGTTTGTGTTGATGTTAGCACTTGTTTGTACAGATGTCATGGCCTGTTTGTGTTGATGTTAGCACTTGTTTGTACAGATGTCATGGCCTGTTTGTGTTGATGTTAGTACTTGTTTGTACAGATGTCATGGCCTGTTTGTGTTGATGTTAGTACTTGTTTGTACAGATGTCATGGCCTGTTTGTGTTGATGTTAGTACTTGTTTGTACAGATGTCATGGCCTGTTTGTGTTGATGTTAGTACTTGTTTGTACAGATGTCATGGCCTGTTTGTGTTGATGTTAGTACTTGTTTGTACAGATGTCATGGCCTGTTTGTGTTGATGTTAGTACTTGTTTGTACAGATGTCATGGCCTGTTTGTGTTGATGTTAGTACTTGTTTGTACAGATGTCATGGCCTGTTTGTGTTGATGTTAGTACTTGTTTGTACAGATGTCATGGCCTGTTTGTGTTGATGTTAGTACTTGTTTGTACAGATGTCATGGCCTGTTTGTGTTGATGTTAGTACTTGTTTGTACAGATGTCATGGCCTGTTTGTGTTGATGTTAGTACTTGTTTGTACAGATGTCATGGCCTGTTTGTGTTGATGTTAGTACTTGTTTGTACAGATGTCATGGCCTGTTTGTGTTGATGTTAGTACTTGTTTGTACAGATGTCATGGCCTGTTTGTGTTGATGTTAGTACTTGTTTGTACAGATGTCATGGCCTGTTTGTGTTGATGTTAGTACTTGTTTGTACAGATGTCATGGCCTGTTTGTGTTGATGTTAGTACTTGTTTGTACAGATGTCATGGCCTGTTTGTGTTGATGTTAGTACTTGTTTGTACAGATGTCATGGCCTGTTTGTGTTGATGTTAGTACTTGTTTGTACAGATGTCATGGCCTGTTTGTGTTGATGTTAGTACTTGTTTGTACAGATGTCATGGCCTGTTTGTGTTGATGTTAGTACTTGTTTGTACAGATGTCATGGCCTGTTTGTGTTGATGTTAGTACTTGTTTGTACAGATGTCATGGCCTGTTTGTGTTGATGTTAGTACTTGTTTGTACAGATGTCATGGCCTGTTTGTGTTGATGTTAGTACTTGTTTGTACAGATGTCATGGCCTGTTTGTGTTGATGTTAGTACTTGTTTGTACAGATGTCATGGCCTGTTTGTGTTGATGTTAGCACTTGTTTGTACAGATGTCATGGCCTGTTTGTGTTGATGTTAGTACTTGTTTGTACAGATGTCATGGCCTGTTTGTGTTGATGTTAGTACTTGTTTGTACAGATGTCATGGCCTGTTTGTGTTGATGTTAGCACTTGTTTGTACAGATGTCATGGCCTGTTTGTGTTGATGTTAGCACTTGTTTGTACAGATGTCATGGCCTGTTTGTGTTGATGTTAGCACTTGTTTGTACAGATGTCATGGCCTGTTTGTGTTGATGTTAGCACTTGTTTGTACAGATGTCATGGCCTGTTTGTGTTGATGTTAGTACTTGTTTGTACAGATGTCATGGCCTGTTTGTGTTGATGTTAGTACTTGTTTGTACAGATGTCATGGCCTGTTTGTGTTGATGTTAGTACTTGTTTGTACAGATGTCATGGCCTGTTTGTGTTGATGTTAGTACTTGTTTGTACAGATGTCATGGCCTGTTTGTGTTGATGTTAGTACTTGTTTGTACAGATGTCATGGCCTGTTTGTGTTGATGTTAGTACTTGTTTGTACAGATGTCATGGCCTGTTTGTGTTGATGTTAGTACTTGTTTGTACAGATGTCATGGCCTGTTTGTGTTGATGTTAGCACTTGTTTGTACAGATGTCATGGCCTGTTTGTGTTGATGTTAGTACTTGTTTGTACAGATGTCATGGCCTGTTTGTGTTGATGTTAGTACTTGTTTGTACAGATGTCATGGCCTGTTTGTGTTGATGTTAGTACTTGTTTGTACAGATGTCATGGCCTGTTTGTGTTGATGTTAGTACTTGTTTGTACAGATGTCATGGCCTGTTTGTGTTGATGTTAGTACTTGTTTGTACAGATGTCATGGCCTGTTTGTGTTGATGTTAGTACTTGTTTGTACAGATGTCATGGCCTGTTTGTGTTGATGTTAGTACTTGTTTGTACAGATGTCATGGCCTGTTTGTGTTGATGTTAGTACTTGTTTGTACAGATGTCATGGCCTGTTTGTGTTGATGTTAGTACTTGTTTGTACAGATGTCATGGCCTGTTTGTGTTGATGTTAGTACTTGTTTGTACAGATGTCATGGCCTGTTTGTGTTGATGTTAGTACTTGTTTGTACAGATGTCATGGCCTGTTTGTGTTGATGTTAGTACTTGTTTGTACAGATGTCATGGCCTGTTTGTGTTGATGTTAGTACTTGTTTGTACAGATGTCATGGCCTGTTTGTGTTGATGTTAGTACTTGTTTGTACAGATGTCATGGCCTGTTTGTGTTGATGTTAGTACTTGTTTGTACAGATGTCATGGCCTGTTTGTGTTGATGTTAGCACTTGTTTGTACAGATGTCATGGCCTGTTTGTGTTGATGTTAGCACTTGTTTGTACAGATGTCATGGCCTGTTTGTGTTGATGTTAGCACTTGTTTGTACAGATGTCATGGCCTGTTTGTGCTGATGTTAGCACTTGTTTGTACAGATGTCATGGCCTGTTTGTGTTGATGTTAGCACTTGTTTGTACAGATGTCATGGCCTGTTTGTGTTGATGTTAGCACTTGTTTGTACAGATGTCATGGCCTGTTTGTGTTGATGTTAGCACTTGTTTGTACAGATGTCATGGCCTGTTTGTGTGATGTTAGCACTTGTTTGTACAGATGTCATGGCCTGTTTGTGTTGATGTTAGCACTTGTTTGTACAGATGTCATGGCATGTTTGTGTTGATGTTAGCACTTGTTTGTACAGATGTCATGGCCTGTTTGTGCTGATGTTAGCACTTGTTTGTACAGATGTCATGGCCTGTTTGTGCTGATGTTAGCACTTGTTTGTACAGATGTCATGGCCTGTTTGTGCTGATGTTAGCACTTGTTTGTACAGATGTCATGGCCTGTTTGTGCTGATGTTAGCACTTGTTTGTACAGATGTCATGGCCTGTTTGTGCTGATGTTAGCACTTGTTTGTACAGATGTCATGCCTGTTTGTGTTGATGTTAGCACTTGTTTCTACAGATGTCATGGCCTGTTTGTGCTGATGTTAGCACTTGTTTCTACAGATGTCATGGCCTGTTTGTGTTGATGTTAGCACTTGTTTGTACAGATGTCATGACCTGTTTGTGTTGATGTTAGCACTTGTTTGTACAGATGTCATGACCTGTTTGTGTTGATGTTAGCACTTGTTTGTACAGATGTCATGGCCTGTTTGTGTTGATGTTAGCACTTGTTTGTACAGATGTCATGGCCTGTTTGTGTTGATGTTAGCACTTGTTTGTACAGATGTCATGGCCTGTTTGTGCTGATGTTAGCACTTGTTTGTACAGATGTCATGGCCTGTTTGTGTTGATGTTAGCACTTGTTTCTACAGATGTCATGGCCTGTTTGTGCTGATGTTAGCACTTGTTTGTACAGATGTCATGGCCTGTTTGTGTTGATGTTAGCACTTGTTTGTACAGATGTCATGACCTGTTTGTGTTGATGTTAGCACTTGTTTGTACAGATGTCATGACCTCTTTGTGTTGATGTTAGCACTTGTTTGTACAGATGTCATGGCCTGTTTGTGTAGATGTTAGCACTTGTTTGTACAGATGTCATGGCCTGTTTGTGTTGATGTTAGTACTTGTTTGTACAGATGTCATGGCCTGTTTGTGTTGATGTTAGTACTTGTTTGTACAGATGTCATGGCCTGTTTGTGTAGATGTTAGCACTTGTTTGTACAGATGTCATGGCCTGTTTGTGTTGATGTTAGCACTTGTTTGTACAGATGTCATGGCATGTTTGTGTTGATGTTAGCACTTGTTTGTACAGATGTCATGGCCTGTTTGTGCTGATGTTAGCACTTGTTTGTACAGATGTCATGGCCTGTTTGTGCTGATGTTAGCACTTGTTTGTACAGATGTCATGGCCTGTTTGTGTTGATGTTAGCACTTGTTTGTACAGATGTCATGGCCTGTTTGTGTTGATGTTAGTACTTGTTTGTACAGATGTCATGGCCTGTTTGTGCTGATGTCAGCACTTGTTTGTACAGATGTCATGGCCTGTTTGTGTTGATGTTAGCACTTGTTTGTACAGATGTCATGGCCTGTTTGTGCTGATGTTAGCACTTGTTTGTACAGATGTCATGGCCTGTTTGTGCTGATGTTAGCACTTGTTTGTACAGATGTCATGGCCTGTTTGTGCTGATGTTAGCACTTGTTTGTACAGATGTCATGGCCTGTTTGTGTTGATGTTAGCACTTGTTTCTACAGATGTCATGGCCTGTTTGTGCTGATGTTAGCACTTGTTTCTACAGATGTCATGGCCTGTTTGTGTTGATGTTAGCACTTGTTTGTACAGATGTCATGACCTGTTTGTGTTGATGTTAGCACTTGTTTGTACAGATGTCATGACCTGTTTGTGTTGATGTTAGCACTTGTTTGTACAGATGTCATGGCCTGTTTGTGTTGATGTTAGCACTTGTTTGTACAGATGTCATGGCCTGTTTGTGTTGATGTTAGCACTTGTTTGTACAGATGTCATGGCCTGTTTGTGCTGATGTTAGCACTTGTTTGTACAGATGTCATGGCCTGTTTGTGCTGATGTTAGCACTTGTTTCTACAGATGTCATGGCCTGTTTGTGCTGATGTTAGCACTTGTTTGTACAGATGTCATGGCCTGTTTGTGTTGATGTTAGCACTTGTTTGTACAGATGTCATGACCTGTTTGTGTTGATGTTAGCACTTGTTTGTACAGATGTCATGACCTGTTTGTGTTGATGTTAGCACTTGTTTGTACAGATGTCATGGCCTGTTTGTGTTGATGTTAGCACTTGTTTGTACAGATGTCATGGCCTGTTTGTGCTGATGTTAGCACTTGTTTGTACAGATGTCATGGCCTGTTTGTGTTGATGTTAGCACTTGTTTCTACAGATGTCATGGCCTGTTTGTGCTGATGTTAGCACTTGTTTCTACAGATGTCATGGCCTGTTTGTGTTGATGTTAGCACTTGTTTGTACAGATGTCATGACCTGTTTGTGTTGATGTTAGCACTTGTTTGTACAGATGTCATGACCTGTTTGTGTTGATGTTAGCACTTGTTTGTACAGATGTCATGGCCTGTTTGTGTTGATGTTAGCACTTGTTTGTACAGATGTCATGGCCTGTTTGTGTTGATGTTAGCACTTGTTTGTACAGATGTCATGGCCTGTTTGTGTTGATGTTAGCACTTGTTTGTACAGATGTCATGGCCTGTTTGTGCTGATGTTAGCACTTGTTTGTACAGATGTCATGGCCTGTTTGTGTTGATGTTAGCACTTGTTTGTACAGATGTCATGGCCTGTTTGTGTTGATGTTAGCACTTGTTTAGACCAATGGCATGTTTTGTTTGTACCTGTGATAGCCTGTTTGTAAATGTGGGGTGGGGGTGGTGCCCCAAAAGTAGACGTGTATCTTGGACTAGGACAAACTTAATCCAACCGACAACTCCAGTTTATAAAATTGAAAAACAACAAATATTTAATTTTTAAAAATTTTCTCCAAAATGTTCCATCAAATGAGTGTGTACCCTCGAAATTGTGGACTCGCTACAGTCTTTTATACACACACACACACACACACACACAAATCTAAATTAAAATTTAAAAAATCGGTATACTTTATGATGCTTACCTTATTGTCATACTTCACATATGTATTCTCAACTAGTAACAAAGCCCGCCCAAGGACGGGAATAAGTGTAGGGATGACCTGTGAAGTTCTTGGACGCTATGTTTTGGTAGTTTGTTTATGCTGAAGCGTTTGCAGGACATTGTCGTCGCAGGGCAAGGGATGTGGACAACAACAAAAACAGCAACATTAACAGCACCAACAGCAACAAAAACAAAACAACAACAACAAAAAACAACAATAACAGCAAACAATCAACAAAGCAAACATCACAATAACACAACAACAACAATAACAGCAACAAAAAACAAACAACACTTAAAACTCTTGCCACTACCCCCAAGGACCATCAAGGAAAAAGCATTTAACAGAATTGTCATTGGAATAAGCGGCAGGCATCACTTCAAGATGGGAACAACATGAATTTGACAAAAAACTGCACCAAAAATAACTCGTTTTGAACCTCCGCGTAATATGTTAAATTTTTCTCCGCTAGTGATTGGCTGTAGGAGCCATATGTGTTTGAAGGGACCAATCGTCTATAGATGACGGGGACAGAAAGGACAGAAACTTGCCTTTTAATATATAGGATTAATATTTGTTTACAATTGACATTTTTAAATATGTGTCAATGATTAAATTTGTTTCTTTAAAATAAAATTTTAAAACCCTTAAAAAAAACAAAGTTTTTGACTATAAATTCTTTATATACGAGACGTAACTAAAATAAAATTTATTATAATGCGCATCGCACGACAATCCAAAAATCCAAAATTTTATTTTTCAAATAAATGAAGGATTTATAATATTAATATGCCTGCTAATTTATAAAAGTATCGTCAATATAATACGCACCGCACCGCGCGACAGGAAAATATTAAAAAGGTTGTTCAATATAAAACGCACCGCGACACTCTAGCACAAAAATTAACATGCTACTGAGTACATAGAGATAATCTAAAAATTCAATAATTTAATTACAGTACATTCGATCGATCTGAAATTTTGATACATCATTTTTATCATCGCACGAGTCTGCCTGCAAAATTTCAGCTTGCTAGCTTACGAGGAAGTGGGTTAAAAATCGATCCAAAGTTTTTTCGGCAATCAAGGGCTCAGACACCACAAGTTAATATAAAGGATTTTTAAAAATGGCGTATTTTTTTTTAAATTTCCGGTGTCACGAAATAAAGTCTCCCCCAAAATAAAGTCTCCCCCCGGAGATTTTATTTTAAAACAAAGTCTCCGGGGGAGACTTTGTTTTAAAATAAACTCTCCGGGGTTAAAATAAATCCTCCCCTTAATTATTGGATATTACAAATAATTGTTTTATTAAACTTTATGACTTACAGCATAATTTGTATTTATTCCACATGCATTTGTGTATGATTTTTGGAAATTCAGCAATCATAAGCTTAGTCAGGGGTGTAGCAATTTGCAGGCTTAGTGGATGTATGCTGACATAGACACATATTTCGAGTAGGTTAATTGCATAGAGTTATTTAAAAGAATAACAGACACATGAAATGAAATACAAAGATGATCAAGTAATACAAGAATGTGACACCGATGACTTTCTTTACGTTTGTGAGTAGCACCTTTGATTAGGATTTAAACGAAATTTGCGATTTCTATGTGGGCATTATAATTATTTAAAAATATTATGACCGTTTTTTAGAGGCCGTCCATAAAGTACGTCACGCTTCAGAGGGGGAGGGGGTGTATAAAAGTGTGACTGTTTGTGACAGGGGGGAGGGGGTTGTCCGGCTATGAGTTTTATATTAAATTTTAATTATTTTGTTAATAAAATAGCCTGATGTACTTTATGGACGGCCCATTACCTGTAGAGTTTACTAAATTTACAGCAGATATTTAGCAAATCCAAGTAGCCAAGCTTTGTAAATTTATAAAAATTTTAAAGTTTACTCTTGAAATATAGTTTTAAAAAACTCTTTTAAAAGGTATTACTTTATGTGTAGCGGTCTCAAGAAACACAACATATGCCAACACTTAGACACACACAAATTAGGTCACGCGTTTAAACAATGAGTGTCGTGGCCTGGGTTGGAGTCACCCGATACGTTAAATTTATTGTGTAGCCCAGATCACAGTACTGTGGAGATCTGGGTTGAGGTGAGGTGCACGCTTAGTTAGTTTGAGATCCGCGTGCCGCTGAATTAGTTAGGCATAAAGTCAATTACCTTACGGAAAGTTAGAGCCCAAGAGACTGAAGGTGTAGCTGAGAGGTGGGCTTTTTCATTGATGACATGCGTCGTTGTGTGTGTGAAGTGATTGTCATATCGTTTCCCAAAGATACAACAGCCAAACGTGAACGAAAAGAACGTGGAACGTTGATAACGTTCTAAAACTTTCCTTATTCATTCAATAAGCTTATCACTTACTTCATCATTTTTGTACGTATTTCTTCTGTAGGCTATTTTATTTAATTTTTGAAAATTATTTATTTTAGTGCCTGATAATATTGTAATGTCCTGCAACGAAGTATTTGAAATTATAAATTTAATTTTAAAGTTTGTATGTTCACTGTAATAAAATATTATTTTCATATTAAGAAAACACAAGTTCCAGTGACATTTTCACGCACACAAAAACACACACAAATATATATATATATTAAAACTAGAAGTGATATATTCGTGCATGGTGATGTTATGAAAATAAGGTTCAATAATTGCAAAGTATTTCTGAATGTTTTAAAAATAATTTAATTTTTTTTAAATCTATGTTTGTGTGTGTACGCAATTTTTTGACTAAATTAAAGTAACTGAAACTGAAATCACGCTTATTCCGTACAAAGCATTTGTAATATCTAACATATATATATGTTTTCCAAAATTAAAATATGAGCTAAAACAATGACATCATATAATTTTTTTTTACAGCGCATCTTTAATTTGCACACCTTTTGATGCATTAGTGCAGCAATTTGGTGCGCTGCTTTCTAAAATCAAGTAATTAATTAATTTTTCAAATTACATCATGCCCCTGAGAGGAGTCAAACAGTATGGACCGCACCCCCCCTCTTATCTCTCTCTATCTAAGCCACTACCATAAATACTATTACAGTAAACATGTGTAAATATTATGTCACGCCCCTGACCTGAGATATGTAAAACGGTATGGACCTCACCCCCCTCTTATCTCTCTATATCTACGCCACTACCATAAATAGTATTACATTAAACATATGTGAATATTAAAGCAATATACAAGTAAGTATTCTTTATTCTTTTGTTTTTTAACGATCTCTTTGTTTTATATCGAAAGTATGATGGGGGCGGATTCCGGGGGGAGACTCTGTATGGGGGAGGATTTATTTTGAAACACCGGCTCCACCCCCTTTGGTGGCTGTTTATACAGACATAGATTTTGATTTTGTCAAGTTCGCTATGTGCCAATGGCTTATTTGATTTATTTATAATTTGATTCGTATAGCTCTCAGCGGCACAGCCCAGCAAAAGAAATTACTTATAAAAGAAGTAAATTACAATCTTTTATTTCTTATCATAGATCGCAAATGGAATTTTTTTCTAAAGAACTGATTTTGAAATACGTATCTATAAAGGGGATGCGTTCCTCTGCACGGTGGCTTCTGAAAGTTCACAGTGTGGATGGACACTGGACACAGGAAGATATCGGATACCCTACATTCGTTCAACAAATAGTATTACTATTACCTTGCCACAACACTGGCAATTGGCAAGATAAGAAAATAAAGGGGACAAAGTAAAAAAACAAACTTATTTGATTTTATAGAGGCTGTTACATTCCCCCCTACCCATTCATACCTTTATTACAAAATAAAAAGTGCGTGTGGGGGGGGGTCCAATATTCAGTGTTACTTATTACATACATTTTAGCTTTTAGAAAATATGATAATTTATTAATCATCGATAATAAATATTTAGCGACAATTTTTTTCTTTAAATTTTTTTTTAATTATTCAACTCTTCTTCAAAGACCCCATTCAAGGGCATTAATCCAATCAAAATTTTTTTTCAGAAACAGTTGTCTCCCATTAAATGTATACGTCATGAAATTAATCCCAACTGCCATTTGGACTATAATGAAAAGGGATCGAGTGCCGAAGGTT